>ML243974.1:0-18109 GCA_005239495.1 Nicotiana undulata | reverse complement strand
AATACGGGCCCGGTAACACGGCTTTCACATAATTACTCATTTTCACAATCCTTTATTATTTCCTGAAAATAATTTTCTTTAAAAATTCATTTCTCGGGCTTGGGACCTCGGAATTCGATTCCGGGCATACGCCCAAGTCCCATATTTTCCTACGGACCCCCGGGGACCGTCACATCACGGGTCCGGATTTGTTTACCAAAAATGTTGACCAAAGTCAACTTTATTCAATTATTCAATTCAAAAATCCCATTTTTATCAAATTTTCACATGGAAGCTTCTCGGCTACCTGCCCGGGCTGCGCACGCATATCGAGGTGATATTAACGGAGGCTTTCGAGGCCTCGGAACACAGATTTAGCTGGAATTACTTAGGATGACCTTTTGGGTCATCACACACGTGAGGTGCACATGCAGGAGATAAACAAAATCTGGAAGATAAGAGATATCTCCTGATCGAAAAGATTGCAAAATGATAAGGAGAAGGACTCCTTATTCAGTAAGAACAGAATTAAAGATAAGGAAGGATTTGAGGAGGTTAGATTAACTAGAACTCTTCTACTAAGGAAGAGTAGCATTAGAACTCTAGTAAATCTCTTGTCTACTAATCCAATATATTGCAGATTATTTTTATTGTACAGGTACGCACAGAAGCAGAATTTAAGCAAGAATTGAGAGAAAAATTAGCGAGGCAATTTTGCAAGCAGTTCGTGTGAGATCTAAGTGTGCGACTCTGAAGCTACTTGAACCAGCTAGAAGAATTAGTTGCAACTGTGGTCTTTTAGTCTAGTTTACTTGTAGTAGGTGATTACAACTTGTACCTTTTCAACTTTATCTAGAAGCGTCTGTAATAGGTACCGTGT
This sequence comes from Nicotiana undulata, assembly GCA_005239495.1. Classification (NCBI taxonomy): domain Eukaryota; kingdom Viridiplantae; phylum Streptophyta; class Magnoliopsida; order Solanales; family Solanaceae; genus Nicotiana; species Nicotiana undulata. The sequence continues at coordinate 17,250 of ML243974.1, read as the reverse complement.
GTTTCAAGTTATAGCTAACTTGGAATTTGTCGCAAATAGCTAGAGGCTAGTTTGCTACAACGGGATTAGAGGTAATCCTTATGTTTACAAAGAGTTTTGTAAATGTTGTTTGGCTCACTGATTTAGTAAAGAGTTTTGGAAAAATCCTACTAGGAAGTAGGTCGTGATTTTTTCACCTTTTGAGCCAGGTAGTTTCCACATAAAAATCTATGTGTTCTTTATTTTCTGTATTTATTATTCTGCAAATAGTAAAGGTTGGAACACATAGAAGAACCTGGTCCTTCTATAACTAGTGCACGCGAAAATAGGACACCACACAAATCCACCCCCCCCCCCCCCAAAACGCCCCCCCCCCCCCCCCTCCCTTCCCCCTCTTGTGTGGCATTGACATTTAGAACATCAGATATAATGAGGCTCTAAAGGCTTCGAAACAGAGAGTTTGGTTCTAAATCACCGAGCAAAGTGCAGATACTCAAAACGACCAATCGGGTTGTTACAATACTGATGTATAAAACTTATAGCAATTTAGTAGAAGCTTGTGACTTATGATGTTCCGGGTCTTGGGAAATTTTTTCATGTATTTTGTTGAGAGTTGTTATTTTATATGCCGAGCGGCATTTCTATCACTATTTCATTTCTGTTACTATTAATGGTTTAGAGTTATGTTTCATTTTCATTATTTTTCCGCAATTATTATGCTTACCTAGTCGTAGGGTTTAGTCTCCGTCACAATCTCTCGCGGAGGGAAGGTTGGATCGTGACACCTTTGTCCACTTTTGGAAAACAAATCTATGTCTATTGAAGGTTAAATACCTATATAGTCCCTTAAAGTTGATTTTATAATTATATCAGGATTTAAATAGTCTTTTCTTTTTTTTGCTCTCCCATTAGGTCTTTTCGGTCTGGAGCCGGCTGGTGATGGACGAATCCATCTTTTTCACCACAAAGGGGCTATGGGAGTCGAACCCAAATTCTTCCACAGCCCCATTTCCGTCTTGGCAACCCGTCTATTCTTCTATCCAAATTGATGATTCGTGGCATTCCCTTCTCTAGTCAGGAATGAAGTCAGGGATGCCCAACTCAAAATAAGTCCTAAGATAAGTAAAAAAAGAAACCAACTTAATTTAGAGATCCAAAATCAAGTTCATAAACAGGAAAAAGGTTAGACCATATGAAGCAGACAAACTTAATTTGGAGTAAAATAGAATTAAATCGCTTTAATTTAATTTCACCACGTCTGAATCCTCCATGTACACACATTTGTACTTATATATAGAAAATTTCTAATAAAGACACATGAATGAATAAAAATGTATCTTTTTTTTTAATTAGAGATCTTCAAATATTTCAGATATATGTTAGACAATATAAGAAAATAGCAACTCAGTGAAGCTTGGTGATGAAAAAAATGAAGCCTTAGAGAAATAAAATACTACAAATCAAGGGAGGAGTGAATACTAGAGTGAGTTTATAGTACTAATATCAGCAGTATATACAGAGATGAAAAAGGAGTATTTTGTAAGTTTAAAATGCATATAAGGACTAAGAACATAAAAAATGTGTTGGTGTAGATCGTGGTAATATTTTAATTTTCAGAGATTGGTTGTCTTACCAAGAATTAGTAATCCCGAAAAAGAAAAAATTTAATTAACCTTCCAAGATAATAATCTTGCGTTAGATCTTGTACTTTGACTAATAAATGAGAACATGATATGTGTTATTTATGACAACTTTTGTATTATCGACTAAATATATTTGAATTGCGTAAAAATTTATATGGTGGTCTCGTCGTGCTGAGAATGCAAAAATTACCCTATTCGCATTTAAGTTTGCTTTCCAAATTATTGTTCTGATTCAATTATCATGCAGACCACCTTCCGTTTCATAGAACTATTAAACCAAAATACTGATGATTTGATCATTAAATATCTGAGTGCGTGTTTGTGTTAAGGCCTTTTCTTGTCTTAATTGAAGTATTGAACAATAATTACTTTAACTAAGTAGCGTTATAAAATCAAAACATGTCTGTGGGTGGGCGTATCAGCGGCTTTTATTATCTTAATTAAACAATAATAATCACCATATACAATGCTTTGATCGTGGGATTAGTATTTCGTATACTAATATATGTACGTAATTTTTATTAATTATCTGGTATCTGCAACCATTCGCAACCATATAGATATCTAAGGAGGAAGTACTCCATGCATTAAAAAATTATTTTATTTTCAAAGCTCGAATTTGAGACTTTTAATCAACACTAGAGGGATCTCGTTTCATATGATGTTTTAATGGGCTATCATCTAGAAGAGATAAAAACAATATACAACCACTGCTTTTGGAGACAACACTTTTAACATTTCTTAAAGAAATATATAGCCTATAAGTTATGAATATAAAAACAAAAATTGAAAAGAAGATGTCTTCTTATAGTAACACGAAAACAGAAACATATCGAAACTTGGTTTTTCCTGATTTAGATAGGGTTATTTAAATATTGAACTTCTCATTAGGAAAACCATATACTATAGTACAACAAAATTTATACATAAATTTTTATCCGCTTACGTCCTAAAAAGTCAAGTAGTGAACTTATGAGCATGTCACTTTGAGAAGACTGGTCATTCTCGTGTTAAGCGTATGTGAATTCGAACTCTTTTTTTTGGCAACTAAAGAAGTCTTATTAATTATCGAGTAGCGGTACAAAACGAGGGCAAAATAAATTAGTTCACGCCCCTCTCAAAAAATACATCCTATGCAACTAGAAAATATTATTAATCTCCAAACCAACCAAATATACACATTTCATCTAAATTGTACATACTAGAGGTAAATTCCTTCTAACCGCAAAATTTCCCTATTTATTTTCCTATCTTTGTATGCTAAACAGTTTCTCTATCCATTTCTTCTATCTCTCTCTTTTTTCTCTAATTTTTTCATATTCGATTTGACTTTACATTCTTGTTGGATTTGTTTACATATCATCATTGGACTTGGTACTTTATTGTTCCATATTGCATCATTTCTAACCTGCCATATTTTGTACACCAACGCTACCACTATTGCTATAATGAATTTTCTGCACATTTTACTTTTAACATTTCTTGTTAGTCTTCTCCACAAGCTATCAATGTCTGGTTCATTTATCCTCAATCCTAGCATTCCAGCAGAATTCTCAGGCACTCCTTCGAAAATAGCATTTGAAGAACAAGTGTTAAATTGTTTCTATGCTTCCTCCACACATTTCGCACCTTGTTTCTATACATACTCCAATTTTGTTCAATCTTTCTCTTGTCAACAGTCTTTTATGGACTACTAACCAACTGATAAAACTGTGTTTTGGAACATTAACAGAGTTCCAAATCCATCTAGCCCAAGGCGACTCATTCATTTCCCCTTTCCTCCATTGATATCCTTTTTGTATAGAATACCTTTCACCTATTTGTTTCTAGTCATTCCCCATATATCCTTCCTTGAACTTTTCCATTATGTTACATATTCTCTTCCAATACCAATTACAATCAGTTGGTGGCACATATTATGATGTATATGTGATCCACCTATTTCACCCATAAGTTGTCAGCCTTTGGAGCAAAGTTCCTCACATACTTTGCTATTGCTGCTTATTCCATATCATACAATCTATTACTCCTGGTCCTCCTTTGTATTTTGGCCTACATACAATATCTCATGCAATTAATGGAGCTTTGTTAGTTTGTTCTCTTCTATCCCACAAGAAATTTTTACATATTGCAGTCAACTTCTTCAGAACAGTCTTAGGTAACATAAATATTGATGACCAGTATATATGAACATGTAGCAAAACTGATTGGATTAGCTGAACTCTACGAGCGTATGATAAGTTTCTCGAACTCAATGCCTTTATTCTAGCAGTCATCTTATCTATTAAGACTTCACAATCCATGATTGACAATTTCTTTGCTGAAATTGGAACCCCAAATATTTAAATGGCAATTACCTTCTATGATATCCAATTGCCTCACATAAATATTCTAGTACTTGTTTTGGCATGTTAACACCAAAATATATTAGACTTTCCTGCATTAGTGTTCAATCCTGGTGCATTTGCAAAAGACTGCAAGCCTCTTAACATCACCATTACTTATTGATAATTGCCTTTACATAATAGCAATATATCATCTGCAAAGCATAAGTGATTCAGTTTTAGCCCCCTACACTTTGTATGATAACCAAAATCCCTTATATCAGCAACTTTATTCAAGATTCTGGTTAGGTACTCCATGCATACTACAAATATCAAGGGTGAAATAGGGTCACCCTGTCTTAGACCTATTTTTCCTATTATATGCCCATGTATTCCTCCATTTATAGCAATACTATATTGAGTAGTTATTATACAAGCCATGATCCATTTAATGAATCTCTGAGGGAAATTCATTGTGTGGAGCATTTCTTCCGCAAATGACTATTATACACTATCATATGCTTTTTTGAGATCAATCTTGATCAAACAACTTTGAATAGTATTATTCCTGTCATGCAGTCTTACCAAATCTTGGCATAGCAGAACATTCTAGACTATGGTTCTTCCTGCAATAAATGCACTTTGATTCGCAGAAATCAGTGAGTATCAATCTGAGCCAAAACATCTTATATATCACCTTGTATATTGTATTGCACCCTGCAATAGGCCTGTAATCTCCCACACTTGTAGTATGAGAACTCTTAGGAATGATGGTTATCACTGTATGATTCAGCACCTTTAACATCCTCCCAGTTGTAAAGAATTCCATTATAGCATCCACTATATCGTTGCCTACCACCTCCCAGCTATCTTTAAAAAACTTTCTTCCATAGCCATCTGGACCTGGTGATTTACAATTATTGCCCACAAGGTTGCTTTAACCTCTCTTTCTGTAAACCTTTCTTCTAACGTTTTTCTTCGTATTTTTGTATCTACTAGTCCTTGCCGAATCAATCTACTATTGACATGCTTCATTTCCTTGTTGTTAGTGCCCAACAAAGTAGTATAGAAATCAATAAAGGACTTTGGACTTTGCAATTTCATCCACCTCAGTTCGATTGACTCCTTGTGCATCAGTTATAGAGAAGATTTATTCAATGGGCTTGGAGGCAGCCATCCTTTGAAGAAAGCGTAATAGCTCACTGGTCTAGCTCCATGGCACCGAAACTTCTATCCTTCATCATACTATGAAAAAATTTGGTATTTAGTTCCCCTTTATCCCGCCATTGCACCTTACTTTTCTGTCTCAAATATTGATGTCTTGCTTCATTCAACCTCTTATACTTCTTTATTAGCCATGCTTCTTCTTCTTGTAATTCCTGATTAAGAGGTGTTTGTTGCATTCTTTGTGGACATTTCAATAATTCTTCATGTGCTTGATCTACTTTCTTTCTATATGACTGAACTTCTCTTTGCTTAGTTGCCTTAGTTTTCCCTCCAGATTGTTTAATTTTTTCACCAACTCATACATTTTGGTCCCATTTTTATTTGTCTTCCAGCCTTGCTTTACTGTCTGTTTGTAATCTGGTGTCATGCTCCACATGTTAAAGTATTTGAACATATGCTTGTTCTTTTTATCTACTGCCCATCTTATTATTGCAGGACAGTGATCAAATGTCTCTTCAATCCTTAGTATACCTTTGAATCTGGTAAAACCAATATTCACTCATTATTTACCAACACCCTGTCAATCTTACTATATACTATGTCATTACCTCCCTGTTTATTGTTCCATGTAAAGAATGCCTCTGAAGACTTCATATCCTGTAGTGTACATCATCCACACATTGCTTAACTCTCTTATTTCTGATATGGAACTTGACTCACAATCCTTTCTTTTTTATGTAAGACACAGTTGAAATCCCCCATAACTGCCCAAGGTTCATCCATATGCTCATGAATCTCCTTGATATCCTCCCATAGTTTCCTTCTTAGTGCAGCATCATTAAATTCATATACCATTGTAACTGAAAATTTTCTTCTTGTTCCTTTATGTTGTACTCCACAATGTATTAATTATTCTGCGACTTTGTATATGCGTATATCAAATACCAAAGGCTTCCATAACATCCATATTCTTCCTCTTTTATGTTGACTTAGATTAGTACTATAGGACCATCCATTACACAGGTTAAGATCATCTTTCTAAGCCTTTGCACTCTTAACCTTAGTTTCCAAGAGTCCAAATAATCCAACCTGATAATTATGCATAAATAGATGGATTTCCTTCTATTTATCTGGATTATTTAGCCATATGATATTCCAAAAACCAATTCTATCCATGTGTTAGTGGGCTCCCCCCACCCTTGTCGATTACAGCCTCCCATTTTCCAACATTATCATTCTCTATTGTTCTATCTTCTGCATGTCTGACTTGTACTTGCCCCTTCTTCATTTTACCATTTTTTCTTACGTATTAAACGCATTGCCTATCTTCAATGGTGCTTCTTGCACCATCACTGCTTTCCTCACATACTTCCCCACTTTATACCCATGATTTTGAGTTGGATTCCTGCTCGTTTCTAACTACTTATTCCCCCCCCCATCCCCCCCCATTTTCCCTTTTGTTGCTGCTTTGTTCCCACTTGTTTTGCTTGATCTTTTTGTACCTCTTTCCCTTATTTCTGTAGATCTACCTCCTTCTGTATTTTTAGCTCTTATTCCTTATCATTCTTCTCTCTTTCCTCCCGTAGAAATTTTCTACATTAATAAATGTCATGTCCATAATTCTTGTATTTCTCACGAAGAACAGGTTTCCACTCATATTGGATTGTCTGCTTTATTATTTTTTCAGACTCATTTTCAAATCTAATACTTCTCGGGTATTGTTGATTCAATTTCACTTCAACTAACACTCTTGCATGTGTTAGTATTTCATTTTTAGTAAGAGCAGCATCTACCTTGAGAGGGTTACCAATTAGACCAGCTATTTTTGTAAGAGCCCTTGTCCCCAGTATTTGATATCCAATCCTATCAATATCACCCAAATAGGAATGTTCTCCATTTTCTCCTTTGTGATCTCCATATCTGGCTTCCATGGCTTCACAATTACTGATTTTCTATCAAATATTTGAACACCTTCTTCCACTACTTTGCTTCAACTTTCAACACTATGAAATCTAACCAAAAACACCTCTCTGTTTAATTGGGCTACTTTGTCATTCCCCAATGCTCCCCAAGTTCTCCTAAAATATCCATCGATTACTATTTGTGGTGGATTAGACCCTAAAATATAGCACACAACCAATGTTGTCCAGTAATCCACCTCATCTTTAATGTCTGCCATTGTAATTTTCACATTCAATTCAGTATTTTCCTCAATTAGGTCTAGGCCTTCATCTATCGGAACTGAACCCACAACAATATAATGCTCCATGATTTAGTATTTGACTCTAGGTTTCTAGTTGAACATGTATTTTTGTTCACCATTGCTTGCTCTTCTACCAGATCTACATGACGCCCTATTAGCCACTGGAATTTCATCATTCCTCTTGTTCCCTCCCTGTGGTGTAGTTGGATTTGAAATCTGATTGATATTCAAAGGTATGATTCCTTGAACCGCACGATATTTTTCACTTTCTTCGTATCTCCCGATTGTGGCACTTCCATATGAACCGAGTCTGTTGTCTGACTTCCTTAGATCTTTTGACCTCCTCCTCTGATCCTTGATTTTCTCGCTATTTTCAGTTGTCGCTGAGAGAGAATTGCATTCTAGAGAGAGAAAGTCTGTAAAGTTTTGAAGCATGTAATTATGTCACATATAGATTCATATTTGTTCGAGCTCTTCTAACGTCAATTTTTCTTTTTTTATTAAATATACTCCCTTTTTAGTTAAAGGTGGAAAAGAAATGGGGAGAAACATTTACAATTTATCAAAGTTAACATGCTACTTTATACCTTGTGTTCGCAACCATTAAGATATCTCCTCTTTATATTTCATCTAATTTTTCACTTTTACAATTATCGTATATGAATTCATATATTTGTGTGCCATTCATTATTACGAGCACACTCGAATAGTCCTTAAATTTCTTTTTTCAAGATATCTCCTCTCTCACTTTTTTTTTTTGTTAAAATCAAGATTTCGTGCAGTATCCTTTGTTGTGTCTAATTCCATAGTATTTTTATGTTTAATTTTTTTTTCTATTTTCTTTACCTACATACTCTAAAATAACCCAATTGTAGGACTGAGGTCAAATAAAAAAAACCCTTTATAAAAATTTAAGCGAAGAAATAACATAATCCTCGACGTACACACAAACAAAATGCATGAATAATCTTATTTTTTTTTAAAAATATTATTTTTATTAGAGATCGCAAACTTTTTACACAGACATTACATACCCGTATGGAAAAAATGTCCACAACGAAGCTTTGTAATGGATCTTCCGATGTTATCAAGAACAGCTTCCAAACAAATGGAGCAAAGAGGAGCGTTAATAATATCGTTTGGGAAAGAAACCATAACTAGAAATTAACAACAAAAGNNCTCTTTTCGTCAATACATTTATTTTATGATACGTGCGAGTTTGTGTAACTCTCCAACGTGGTAAAATTAGTTTGTATTTTTAAAAATAAAAAATATGTCATCTTATTGTACGTTAAGAACAACACATATCCGGATTTCATTTTTGACTAATTTAGATTAGATATTAATATAGTTATTGGATTCTCATAATGATATCTAATCCATGGATTATCATTATACAATGCTCCATGATTTAGTATTTGACGCTAGGGTTCTAGTTGAACCTGTATTTTTGTTCACCATTACTTGCTCTTCTACCAGATTTGCCCATGACGCCCTGTTCGCCACTGGAATTTTATCATTCCTCTTGTTCCCTCCCTGTGGTGTAGTTGGATTTGAAATCTGATTGATATCCAAAGGTACGATTCCTTGGATCGCATTGATATTTTTCACTTTCTTCGTATCTCCCGATTGTGGCACTTCCATACGCACTGAGTCTGTTGTCTGACTTCCTTGGATCTTTTTACCTCCTCCTCCGATCCTTGATTTTCTCGCTATTTTCAGTTGTCGCTGAGAGAGAATTGCATTCTAGAGAAAGAAAGTCTGCAAAGTTTGAAGCATGTAATTATGTCACATATAGATTCATATTTGTTCGAGCTCTTCTAACGTCAATTTTTCTTTTTTATTAAATATACTCCCTTTTTAGTTAAAAGTGGAAAAGAAATGGGGAGAAACATTTACAATTTATCAAAGTTAACATGCTACTTTATACCTTGTGTTCGCAAACATTATGACACAACCCCAAATCCTAACAGGCCGTGATGGCGCCTATCATGGAACTAGGCTATCCAACCATTACTTTACTACGCTTCTGTTCAATTATAAGAGTTTATAATTTAATAATAAATTGCAACCATAACATATATAATGAAAGTAATGTCTTAGCGTTCCCATATTAGCCTAACAACCTCCCAAGAATTGGAGTCAATAGTCATGAGCATCTAAGAATAAATAAATCAAATCTGCTAAAACTATAATGTATATCTCTGAATCAAATGCTAAAGCTAAATAAGGAAGGGAAATTGAGAAGCTGTGGACGCTGGACAGCTACCTCGAAATCCCGTGGCTGCTGCTAACAAACAAGGCAGCTACTGCTCCAAATCGGTACCTGGATCTGTGCACAGAGGCACAGGGAGTCTTTATGAGTACGCCAACTCAGTAGTAATGAAAAGAAATCACAGTCTGAGAAATATAAAGCACACAAACAGATACACCATTTCACAACAACTATTAAAACATCAAGTCACCAAGTAGTATTCAGCAAATTCATAAGTTCAAAAACCAGTTCCAACCCCTTTAAAAAAACAAGTAAATATCAGTCTATCTCAGTGAAATTCTCAGTAAAACCAATTTGAAAATGAAGTAAATCATAGTTTGAAAACTTAGTAAAATCATCATAAAACTGCCCCTCAGGCCAAAATCACTTCTCGTAACAGATGCCCTCAGACATTCCCTCAATCACTCAGTATAAATCATCACTCAACATCAATCATCACTCAATATCAGCCCCGCCGGCAATCATCATCACTCAATCGGTACCGACGCTCACTGGGGGTGTGTTATAGACTACGGAGGGGCTCCTACAGCCCAAGCGCAATAATAACATAAGGTCTGGAAGCCTTCTCACTTCTCTCATAAGGCCTGGAAGCCTCCTCGTCTCTCTCTTAAGTCCTGGAAGCCTCCTCACATCACTTATAAGGCCTGGAAGCCTCCTCACATCACTCATAAGGCCTGGAAGCCTCCTCAAAACACTCAGTCAGACACTCTCAATTTTCCCTTAGGCCATAAACATATCGGGTTCTCGACCCAAAACAGTGTTTTATTTTTCAGTAAATAGTATCAAAGTACTCTGAGTGTCAAAACAATTTATCAGGAAAAGACTGAGTGTAAAATCATTGCATATCAGTGAGGAAAATATAGTAAACACATCCCCCAAAGGGGTAAACATATCGGCACTAGGCCCCAAACGTGGCTTACAGCCCAAAACATATCATAATATATAAATACTATTTAAGAAAAGGCTTAAAAATCGGTTTCGCAACTCAATAGTCGCCTAAATAGGAAAGATGCTTCCAAAGTTTTCACCTTTTCATCTCAAGACCCGTGAAGGGTGCATAGTCCAGGGTTTCATACCCTCAGGACAGGATTTCAAGACATTACCTACCTCAAAACTAGCCCGAAAACTATTCCGCAATGCGCTTTCCTCTCGAATCAACCTCCGAAGGCTCCAAATCTACCAAGTTCAGATTTTTATCATCAATATATGCTTAAGGAACGAATTCCAACTGAAAGATATCAAAATTGGCTCAAAAATCCGAAATTGGTCAAAACCCGGTCCTGAAACTCAGAAATTTTTATACAAAATTTTCTTTGTCCTCTCACGAGTCCGTACATATAAAGAACACCAAAATCAGAGTCCGTTTGACCCCTCAAATCGACCCTTGAAGGTCTCATAATCTCATGCCCCAAAATCCTATTTTTCTACTGTTTTTCATGAATTAAAGGTTGGGATTATGGTCTATAATCACCCATAAATGAGTTTTAATAATCAAATTACTTACCTCTGTGCTACCCACTGATTTTCTCCTTCAAAATTTGTCCAAAAAGCTTTCCTTCGCTCAACAATGGTGTAAAAGAGGGTTTAAGTCGCGGAGGATTTATTATTTAACTGCCCAGTGATTTGCTCTCCGCGATCGCAGCCTTGGCACTGCGATCGCACTGACCAATTCCCCCATACCTCCGCGATTGCAACAAGGCTCACGCGGTTCAATATAACCTTAACCTACGCGATCGCAACCATACTCACGCGATCGCGAAGAACGTTTGACCTCACTCCCCACGCGCTTGACTGACCCTATGCGATCGCGATCAAGTCCACGCGATTGCACTGTTTAAGCCACTCACCTTACGCGATCGCGGACCATTCCTCGCGATCGCGGTGAACAAATTCTTGCTGCACTAACACCAGAAAACCAGCATTTCTCCTAAGTCCAAAAGTGCACGTTAACCATCCGAAATCAATCCCGAGCCCCTCGGGACCCTAACCAAATATACCAACACATCCCATAACATCATTCAAACTTAGTCACACTCTCGAAACACCAAAACTAACATCAAACACCAAAATTACATCGGATTCAAGCCTAAGAACTTTGATATTTCTAAAATCCACCAATGATGCCGAAACTATCCAAATCAACTCCGATTGACCTGAAATTTTGCGGACAAGTCCAAAATGACATTACAAACCTACTTCAACTGTTGGAATTCCATTCCAACCCCGATAACCTATTTTCCGCTGCCGACCAGAAATCACCCAAAAACTAACTTCGCCAATTCAAGCCTAATTCTACACCGGACATCCCAAATATATTCTGGACACACTCCTAAGTCCCAAATCACCTAACAAATCTATTTGAACCATAAAATCCGCATTCCGAGGTCGTTTACTAATAAATCAACTCTTAGTTGAATTTTCCCCTTTTAAGGCTATTTTAAAAGCTAATTGACTGAACTCTCACTACAACCATTCGATTTCAAGACTATCAACTCTAATACATCAAATACAGTATAACCAATATATAATAATTCAATAACAACAATTTTAAATGCAGGTTTTACATAGCGACGGACCGGGTCGTTACATTCTCCCCCTCTTAAACAAACGTTCGTCCTCGAACGAGTCTAGAAACATAACTGGAGTCTCAAAGAAATGAGGATACTTGCTCTGCATTTCCCGCTCGGTCTCCCAAGTAGCTTCCTCTACTGGCTGACCTCTCCACTGCACCTTTACTGATGATATATCCTTGGACTTCAACTTTCTGACCTCACGAGCTAAAATGGCTACTGGCTCAACCTCGTATTACATATCACCCTCGAGCTGAACTGTGCTGAAGTCTAACACATGAGACGGATCACCAACATATTTCCTGAGCATCGACACATGAAACACCGGATGAACACCCGACAAGCTGGGTGGGAAAGAAAGTCTATAAGCCACCTCTCCAACCTTCTGAAGTACCTCAAAAGGACCGATAAATCGCGGACTCAGCTTTACTCTCTTTCCGACCCTCATAATACCCTTCATGGGTGATACTTTTAGCAGTACCTTCTCACCTTCCATAAATGATACATCCCGAACCTTCCAATCCGCATAGCTCTTCTGTCTAGACTGCGCTGTGCAAAGTCGCTCCTCAATCAACTTCACCTTTTCCAACGCATTCTAAATCAAATTTGTGCCCAATAACTTAGCCTCACCAGGCTCGAACCAGCAAACCGGAGATCTACACCTCCTCCCATATAAACCTTCATACGGGGCCATCTGAATACTAGACTGATAGCTGTTATTATATTCGAATTCCGCTAATGGCAGAAATTGATCCCATGAATCACCCAAATCAATCACACAAGCCCGTAACATATCCTCCAATATCTAAATAGTCCGTTCTGACTGCACGTTGGTCTGAGGGTGAAATGCAGTGCTCAACTCTATATCAGTACCCATGCCTTTTTGTACGGCCCTCCAAAACTGAGATGTGAACTGAGTACCTCTGTCAGAAATGATAGAAACTGGAACTCCATGCAACCGGACAACCTCCTTAATGTAGATACTAGCTAATCGCTCTGAAGTATAAGTATTACTGACAGGAATGAAATGCGCGGAGTTGGTCAATCTATCCACAATGACCCAAATAGCATCAAAACCCTTCAAAGTCCGTGGAAGCCCAACTACAAAGTCCATAGTAATCCTCTCCCATTTCCACTCTGGAATATCTAACCTATGAAGCAAACCACCTGGTCTATTGTGCTCATACTTAAGCTGCTGGCAGTTGAAACACTGTGCTACATACTCAACAATATCTCTCTTCATCCGCCTCCACCAATACTGCTGTTTCAGATCCTGATACATCTTCGCGGCACCCGGATGTATAGAATACCACGAATTGTGACCCTCTGCTAATATCAACTCTCGAATACCATCCACGTTCGGCACGCAAATACGGCCATGCATCCTCATAACTCCATCATCACCAATAGTCACATCTCTGGCATCACCTCGACGGACTCTATCCTGAAGAACTAATAAGTGTCGGTCATCATACTGTCGTGCCTTAATCTGATCAAATAAAGAAGGCCGAGAAGCCATTCTAGCTACCACCCGTGGAGGATCTGACAAATCCAATCTCACTAGTAGACCCGCTAAAGCCTGAACATCAAGGGCTAAAGGTCGCTCAGCTGCTGAAAGGTAAGCTAGACTTCCCAAACTCTCGGCTCTGCGACTCAAGGCATCGGCCACCACGTTGGCCTTCCTCGGATGATATAAAATAGTCAAGTCATAACCCTTGAGAATCTCCAACCATCTCCTCTGTCGCAAATTCAAGTCCTTCTGCCTTAGCAGATACTGTAAACTACGATAATCGGTGTAAATCTCACATTGTACCCCATACAAATAATGTTGCAAAATCTTCAAGGAATGAACAATAGCATCTAACTCCAGATCGTGCACTGGATAATTCTTCTCACGCACCTTCAACTGTCTCGACGCGTAAGCAATCACCCTACCGTTCTGCATCAACACTACTCCCAAGACAACTCTAGAAGCATCACAATAGACCATATAAGAACCCGAATGCGTAGGCAACACTAATACTCGAGCTGTGGTCAATGCCGAATTGAGCTTTTGAAAGATCTCCTCACATTCATCGGACCATCGTAATAGAGCACCCTTATGTGTTAATTTGGTCAGAGGTGAAGCAATAGATGAAAATCCTTCCACAAAGCGACAGTAGTAACCCGCCAGACCAAGGAAACTCTGAATCTCTGTAGCTGAAGACGGTCTAGGCCAACTCTGCACCGCCTCAATCTTTTTCGGATCAACCTGAATACCCTCACTAGACACCACGTGCCCCAAGAAGGCCACTGAACGAGGCCAAAACCCACACATAGAGAATTTTTCATAAAGCTTCTTCTCCCTCAATATCTGCAACACGATTCTCAAGTGTTGAGCATGCTCTTCCTGGCTACGAGAATAAACCAGGATGTCATCAATGAATACGATAATGAAGGTATCAAGATAAGGCTGAAACACGTTGTTCATCAATTGCATGAACGCTGCTGGGGCATTGGTCAGCCCGAATGACATAACCAGAAACTCATAAAGACCATATCTGGTCTTGAAAGCCGTCTTCAGAATATCAGACTCCCAAATCTTTAACTGATGATACCCAGACCTCAAGTCAATCTTGGAGAATACCCTAGCGCCCTGAAGCTGATCAAATAAGTCATCAATGCGAGGCAACGGATAACGATTCTTCACTGTAACCTTATTCAACTGTCTATAATCAATACACATGCGCATCGAGCCATCCTTATTTTTCACAAACAACATCGGTGCACCCCAAGGCGATACACTAGGCCGAATGAACCCCTTATCTAAGAGTTCCTGAAGCTGCTCTTTTAATTCCTTCAACTCTGCTGGTGCCATGCGGTAAGGTGGGATAGAGATAGGATAAGTATCTGGCACCAGGTCAATACCAAAATCAATATCCCTGTCAGGTGGCATGCCTGGCAGGTCTGTAGGAAATACATCCGGAAAATCACGGACTACGGGAACTGAATCAACAGATGGAGTCTCACTACTAACATCCCTCACAAACGCAAGATAAGATTCACACCCTTTCTCAACCATCCACTGAGCCTTTACATAAGAAATCACTCTGCTAGGAACGTTCTCTATAGACTCCCTCCACTCAACTCTCGAAACTCCGGGCATAGCTAATGTAACGGTCTTAGCGTGACAATCAAGAATAGCATGACATGGGGATAACCAGTCCATGCCCAGAATTACATCAAAATCTACCATACTCAGTAACATCAAATACACTCGGGTCTCCAGACCCCTAATAGATATAAGACACGACCGATACACACGGTCCACAATAATAGTATCACCCACCGGAGTCGAAACATGAACAAAAGTAACTGTAAATGAGCAAAATAGGATGAGACTCATGGGGCATATTCAAAAAATGAGCAAAATAGGATGAGACATAAGAGTACGTGGAACCAGAGTCAAATAAAGCCAAAGCATCACTGTGACAAACCGAAATAGTACCTGTAATCACCGTATCTGAAGCCATAGCATCAGGCCTGGCTGGAAGTGCATAAATATGTGGCTGGCCTCCACCTGCTCGACCTCCCCCTCTAGAATGACCTCTAGCTGCCTGACCACCAGCCCTGGATGCCTGGGTAGGTGGTGATATGACTAGGGCTGAAGCCGAGGGCTGAACCCTCTGCTGGGATGAACTACCAAAATGACGGGGACATTGCCTCCACCCATGTCCGATCTCTCCACACTCATAACAATTACCTATAGCTGGGTAAAACGAACGAGAACCTCCACCCCTCTGATAACCACCAGACGAACCATGTATAGAAGAACCCTGATAAGATGATGCTCAGGCGGAGCTTTGAGCTGGACGGGCACTAAAAGATGAACGTCCCTGATGAGGATGCGAGGACCCTGCCCCGAAGGTACACCACCATAAGCGGGGCGAACTGGCTGTGGAGGTCTAAATGAACGACCTCTGTTAGGCTGAAATTGCCCTCTGGAAGGGGCACCACTGAAATTACCTGATCCCCGAGGCCTTTTGACCTCTCTTTCCTCATGATCCTGCCTACAAACCAACTCAATATCCCGAACAATATCAACAACCTCCTCAAATGTGACTCCAGAAACCCTCTCTCTGGTCATCAAAATCCGAAGCTGATACGAGAGACCATCTACAAACCTCCTAATCCTCTCCCTGTCAGTAGGGACAATCTCATACGCATGTTTGGGTAACTGAGAAAACCTCATCTCGTACTGGGTGACTGATAATTCTCCCTGGCTCAGCTGCTCAAACTGCCTACGATGCTCCTCTCTGTGGGACTGAGGAACATATTTCTCCAAAAACATCGTGGAGAACTGCTCCCAGGTGAGAGGTGTTGAATCAACCGGCCTACGCCTCTCAAATGATCCCCACCAAGTAAATGTAGCACCCGCAAACTGAAATGTAACAAATGAGACCCCACTGGTCTCCAAAATACTCGCAGTACGTACTATCCTCTGGCATTTATCAAGAAAACCTTGGGCATCCTCACCCTCTGTGCCACTGAAAGTCGGAGGCTTAAGTCTGCTGAACCTCTCCAACCTGCGTTGCTCATCCTCTGGCATAGCAGCGACTATAAAATCCTGGGTTAGAGCAACCGGCTGAACTGGGGCTGCTCCTGGTGCCTGAATACCCCGTACAACCTGCTCAGGTGTCCGGGCAGCTGGAGTCTGATTTCCTTCCCCGGCCTGAGTTGCAATGGCAGTAGTAGGCATAGCAACTGCCTGAGCCAAATTGGAACACACCGTCAATATCTGAGCCAGGGTCTCCTGAAGACCCGGAATAACAATAGGCACTGCTGGTGCCTGAGCCTGTCCCGCTAGAGCACCATCGGCGGGAACTTGATCCTGAACAATAGAGGGATCCTGTGGCACCACCCCGGCTACTGCCTGAGCTGGTCCCCTACCTCTACCACGGCCTCGACCCTTTGTGGGTCTGGCTGGTATCTGGTCACCCTGATCGGTATAACGTGTCCTCACCATCTATGAGAGAATGAAACAACATAAGTTCATATTTCAAGAATCAATAGATTGGCACGAAAGAGTTCAAGAAAATAGAGATGTTTC
>MDKH01100915.1:0-41793 GCA_005239495.1 Nicotiana undulata | reverse complement strand
AGGTTATGTTTGAGGTCAGTTACTTGTTTGTTGATTACATGTCATTATACTTGATGTATTTTTTCTCACATGATTTATTGCTCATCAAGTACCTTATTTATTTATTTATTTATGTACTGGACCTTAGTGAGTATGTATTCTACCTCTCGTCACTACTCTTTACGAGTTTAGACGGGATACTCACTGGGTACATATTTGATTATATGTACGCATGCTGCACTTTCTTTCTTTTTCTGCACTTGATTGTGCAGGGGTTGAAGTCCGTCCGTCTGCTGATAGGTATTGATCGCGGTGTCGCCCCATACAGTGAGCTGTCTTCTTGGCGTCATCCTGACAGCACCTTTGGATCCTTCTAGTTTCATTTTGCTCAGTCTTTTGTTCCAGACTGCAGCTTGTATATTTTTGCATATGTATTTCTGTCGTTGTATCTATGTAGCCGCCCGTTGACACTGTGACACTAGTTCTGACACACACTGGTTGTAGTTATGTTGGTATTTTGGGGTTGTATATATTGGGCCTAGTTGTGGCTCAGCTTGTTTCTACGGCCTTACCCCATACCGTTTATTACATTCCGCACTTTTATTGTTATAGTTGTACGTTGGCTTGCCTAACCTCTCCGTTAGGTGCCATCACGACCTGAACCGGTTTTGTGTCATGACAAGCCACTACGTACGGACTCTCGTCACTTGGCGCGTATGTAGCCCCCAAACAATTTACACATAGCATATACATCACCTATGAGGACAATTCCCTCTTACAAGGTTTGAAAGGAGACTCACCTCGTGACAAATCTACCCTCGGACAATAATTGCGCCCGAAACTCCGTACTCTACACCCAAGGACTCGCAACTAGCCAAAAGGTATACAATAATATCAATGCATGCACAAAGCGGGAAGTTATCCTAGTTATTCAATAAAATCGCTATTCTTGAAGAATTCCAAAATTCCAACCCCGGTCCCTCATGATCAAATTCCGAAAATTCTCGAAGGGATCACTCACCCCTAGCCTAAGGATCATTAAGGTGCGATTTCTACTTAAATTCATGGCCTAAAATGGAAAATCACAAAATCCTCAAGAACCCTAAAATTACTACCTAATTCTATGGTTTTTAGATAATGTAGTAGTGAATTTAACTAGGAATTAAATGTTTGAAACTAGTAAAACTATGGAATTTACTTACCTCAATAGCAGTGGTGCAAGGCCCCTTGAAGATCTCTTTAAAAACTTGAAGAGGAAGATGAAATGGAGGAAATATGCTAAGTCCCGTATTTAATAAAACTGCCCAGGGATTCCTTAACTGCGATCGCGACAAGGGGCATGTGATCCCGAAGGCCAACTGGCCAGACCTCTACGATCGTGGAAGAGGTCCTGCGATCGCGAAGAGCAAACTCACCCGGCCCAGATGCGACTCAATGCGATCGCGAGAAAAAGGCTGCGATCGCGAAAGTGTGGAACCCAGACCTCTGCGATCGCAATGGGGAAGCTGCGATCGCAGAGAACAATCAACAACCCAGCAATATCCTTCTCCGCGATCGCAACCCACCTTCTGCGATCGCAGAGAAGGAAACCAGATAGCAGAAATTTCTAGTTTTTCTAACTTAGCTCCCGGAGGTCTAAAACACACCCGAGCCCCTCGCGACCCCGTCCAAAAGCACCGGCAAGTCTGTATTCATGATACGGACTCACTCGAACTTCCGGAACATGAAGAACAACAACGAAACTCAAAATTCAACCCCAAAACCAAATAGAATCAACTTAAGAAATTCTAGAATTCACTTCAATGCGCCGAACCGGCCTATGCTACTCGGAATGACTTCAAATTTTGCAGACATGTTATAAATGACATAACAGAACTATTCCCGGTCTCGGAATTTCATTCGAACCTCGGGAACATAAAATCACATTCCAACCCAAATTTCAAATTCTATGAGATTTCTCAAAACTTCATTAACTCTAATTTTCTCATTTTAATCCGAAACCCGTCAAATCAAGTCCGTTTCTTACCAAATTTCACATATAACTTAATTAACACATATTGAACCTGTTCTGGGCTCCAAAATCATAATACGGGCCCGGCAGCACAGGTGTCACATCAAGGTTCATTTTCATAAGCCTTTAATATTTTCATAAAATAATTTTCTTTAAAAATTCATTTCTCGGACTTGGGCCCTCGGAATTCGATTCCGGGCATACACCCAAGTCCCATATTTTCCTACGGACCTTTCGGGACCGTCAGATCATGGATCCGGGTCCGTTTACCAAAAATGTTGACCAAAGTCAACTTTATTAAATTAATTATCATAAATTCATCTTTTAATCAAATTCTTACATAAAGGCTTCCTGGTTACGCGCCCGGGATGCGCACGCACATCGAGGTGAGATTAACAAAGGATTTCGGGGCCTCAGAACACAGTCATAATTAACTTTACATAAGATGACCTTTTGGGTCATCACAAAGACAACTTTCACTCTAATGTTCTAATAATCTCACGAATTCGCTTGATGATTAATTCAATCGTATAACCAAGACTCCTCTCTCAATTAAATTTGAACTCTACGAGGTGAACTAATATAAAGCACTGTGAAGGTATGCATGAATGCATTAATGGACTAGTCTTTAACAAAACGTGTGATGACTCAAAATGTCATCTTATGTAAATTTAATTATGAATGTGTTCCGAGGCCCCGAAAGCCTCCGTCAATCTCACCTCGATGTGCGTGCGCAGCCCAGGTGCATAGCCGGGAAGCCTTTATGTAGAAACTTGATAAAGAGTTGAATTTATGATAATTAATCAAATAAAGTTGACTTCGGTCAATATTTTTGGTAAACGGACCCGGACCCGTGAATTGGCGGTCCCGGGAGATCTGTAGGAAAATATGGGACTTGGGCGTATGCCTGGAATCGAATTCCGAGGACCCAAGTTCGAGAAAATAATTTTTTTAAAGAAAATTATTTTTTGGAAATAATAAAGGCTTATGAAAATGAACCTTGATGTGAAACCTGTGCTGCCAGGCCTGTATTATGGTTTCGGAGCCTGGAACAGGTTCAATATGTGTTATTTAAGTTATCTGTAAAATTTGGTAAGAAACGGGCTTGATTTGACGGGTTTCGGATCAAAATGGAAAATTTAGAGTTAATGAAGTTTTGAGAAATCTCATAGAATTTGAAATTTGGTTTGGAATGTGATTTTATGTTCCCGAGGTCATAATGAAATTTCAAGATCGGGGATAGTTTCTTTATGTCATTCATGACTTGTTTGCAAAATTTGGGGTCGTTCCGAGTAGTATAGGTCGGTCCGGCGCGTTGTTATAGAAATCAAGAACTTAGAAATCCTTAAGCTTGATCCTAGGGGTTTTAAGGGGTGATTATTAGATTTAGCGTTGTTTTGGGTGTTCCGAAGGCTCGAGCGAGTCCGTATTATTAGTAAGGACTTGTTGGTATATTTGGACGGGGGCTCAGGTAGGCCCAGGTGCCTCCCGGACACCACACCAGGCCAAAAGCCAGCTGAAGATGCAGCTGGTGCTCCTGATCTGGTGTGACCGCAGGTGCGGTTGCCTAGCCGCAGGTGCGGGACCGCTCCTGCGGTCCCAGCCTTGCAGGTGCGGTTCCTCTTCCGCAGGTGCGGTCTCCAGCTTCGCAGGTGCGACCCTAGCCCGTCTTGCCCAATTCTGCAGGTGCGAGCCCCAGCTCGCAGGTGCGAGACCGCAGGTGCAGTCCTCGAACCTCAGGTGCGGAACCCCTGTAGGACAGGCAGTGAAATTTCATTTAAACACGGGATTGAGACATTTCTTCCATTTTCCATCTTCTTCCTTGTGTTGTTTGGGAGCTTCCAAGAGGGACTTCGACCTAGTACTTGAGGTAAGTAAATTCCCTATCTAGCATTAGTTTCAAACATTAATTCCTAGTTAAATTGCCTACTAAACTATCTAAAATCTTAAAATTAGGTAGTAATTTTAGGGTTCTCGAGGATTTAGTGATTCTTCCATTTTAGGTCATGAATTCAAGTAGAAATCACACCATAATAATCCTTAGGCTATGAGTGAGTGATCCCTTCGAGAATATTGGAATTTGAACATGCGGGACCGGGGTTGGAATTTGGGAATTCTTCAAGAATAGCGATTTTATTGAATAGCTAAGATAACTTCCCGCATTGTGCATGCTTTGATATTATTGTATACCTATTGGCTAGTTGCGAGTCCTCGGGTATAGAGTTCAGAGTTTCGGGCGCAATTGTGGTCTGAGGGGTAAAATCGACACGAGGTAAGTCTCCTTTCTAACCTTGTAAGAGGGGATTGTCCCCATAGGTGATGTATATGCTACGTGTAAATCGTTTGGGGGCTCGTACGTGCCAAGTGACGAGAGTCCGTACGTAGCGGCTATCATTATTATGTCCGGGTAGTTAGGCCCACATCATGCTTTATATGCTTCCTCGTAATGCCTTATATGCATTATATGCTTCCTCGTAATACCTTATATGTTTCCTTGAAATGCTCTATATGATTCATTGTGACACCATATGTACTATGATATTATCTTTTGTTTAGTATTGTTCCTCTGAGGCTTTATGGATAGTTGTTGAAAGGAAAGGAATTTGTAATGGAAGTAAGTATTTGTGATATATATATGGGATCGGGCCGTACGCCACGACAGGTTTGAGAGTGATTATGTCTATATGGTATCGGGCCATACGCCACGGCAGAGTTTAAAAGTGTTTGAAATATATATGGGATCGGGCCGTACGCCACGGCAGTGTTGAGAAGTATTTGTGATAAACATGGGATCGGGTCGTACGCCACGACAGTGTTGTGAAGTATTTGTGATATATATATGGGATCGGGGCGTACGCCACGGCAACGTTGAGAAATACTTGAAATACATATGGGATTGGGTCGTACGCCACAACGAGTTTAGAAGGTACCTTATGGGAGCGGGCCGTACGCCACGGCGGATCTAAGAATTTGTGATTATTGTTTCGTTTGGTGGTATTACCCTTGAAAGTGCTTTATTGTTTAGTTCGGTAATTGTTTGGATTTCTGCTCTTGATATATACTTGTTGCTTATTTCCCTGACATGCCTACTGTATTTTATTATATTCTATCATATGTTATTATTGTTGGACCTTAGTGAGTATCGAGTCGACCTCTCGTCACTACTTCTTCGAGTTTAGGCGGGATACTCACTGGGTACATATTTATTTAATATGTACTCATACTGCACTTTTGTACTTAACTGTACAGGTTCTGAGGCCGGTGCTTCTGGTTATTGTACCGGAGATAGATCCTGAGCTTGTGGACTTGACTTCACGGTGAGCTGCTTCCTCTGGCGATTTCCAGCAGCACCATGGAGTTTTCACTTACTTTTGTTATTTTCCCCGTCTATTTCATCCAGACTATGGATTTGTATATATATTACTTTCCTTTGTATATTCCGTTAGTATGCCCATGACACTCGTGACACTAGTTCCTGGCACACGCGTAGTGTATATATATTTTGGGTTTTGGGTTATACAGGCATACATATGCTTTGTTTTGGCCATGTAGTGTTATGCTTTTATTTTCATATCGAGCTATCATCTTGATTAACTGTTTGAAATTGGTAGATATTGACTTGTTTAATCAAAAGGGAAGGGTAACACTTAGTGTAATTCATATTGTCCTGCCTAACCCCGTCGTTGGGCACCATCACAACCTGGATTGGGATTCTAGGTCGTGACAACGTGGTATCAGAGCCCTAGGTTGACGTAAGTGTCACGAGTCACGGGCAGGCCCAGTAGAGTCTTGCGGATCGGTACGGAGACGTCTGTACTTATCTTCAGGAGGCTATGGGGTGTTAGGAAACTTCCCTTTATTCATATCCTGTCGTGCAATCTATGATGTACTCAAACTTATTCTTCTATTCTCTCACAGATGGTGAGGACGCGCGCATCCGATTCTTCTTGACCAGGAGATGCCGCTACCCCCGTCGCCCCCGCCGCCCGAGGTCGGAGTAGAGGCAGGGGTAGAGCACCTAATCGAGGTAGGGGATGAGGGCATCCCAGAGCTACACTAGTGGCACCACCAGAGGACCATATTATGGAGGAGCAGGATGAGGTGCCTCCCGTAGCACCTGCTCCAGTGGATTTCATGACGGAGCCAGGCTTCCAGGAGGTCATGGGCCGTATGTTGAGATTCATGTACACTATGTCTCAGGCTGGTTTATTTCCAGCCGACCCTGCTACTTTTCCCAGGAGGGAGGGGGAGTCCATACCCCTACCGCTCAGGCCACATGTCAGGCAGCAGCAGCACGTCATACCCCGGGCACACCGCCCGTAGTAGCAGCCCTAGAGCCCAGTACAATTGCAGAGGGTGACCAGCAGAAGATGTTGGATAGATGGACCCGAATTCGCCCTCCAGTTTTCGGGGGTGAGCGGGGTGAGGATGCTCAAGATTTCATTGATAGGTGCAGGGACAAACTGCACAACATGAGGATTTTGGAGTCCCATGGAGTGGATTTCACAACATTTCAGTTAGAGGGTAGAGCTCGCAGGTGGTGGCAGTCATATATTCTCAGCAGGCAAGTAGATTCTCCTCCTGTCACTTGGGAGTAGTTTGCTAAGCTATTTCTAGACAGATACATTCCACCTTCTGATAGGGAGGAGCTACGGGGTCAGTTTGAGCGACTAGAGCAGGGGCATATGTCAGTGACTGATTATGAGGCTAGATTTTCTGAGTTATCTCGCCATGCCCTTATGATTTTGCCTACTGATGCCGAGGGGGTGCGGCAGCTTGTGGCAGGCTTGCATCCAGGTATTAGGGCCTCTATGGCCCGAGAGGAGGAGATGGGTAACCCCCTACCAGCTTGTAGTCGAGATAGCTCGACGGATTGAGGGGTATCGATTGAGGAGCAGGGATCAGGGTCAGCAGGGTCAGTGGGACAAGAGGGCCAGGTTCTCAGGAGAGTTCAGGGATGATTCAGCTAGGAGCAGGGATTAGTTTGAGGGTGGTCAGCCCAGCAGACCTTCATATTCAGCACCCCCACTACCCCCTTGAGGCGGTTCAGTGAGGCCTCAGTTCGGCGCTATGCCAGAGCGTTCCTATCGTCCTTCAGCCATCCAGGGTGCGCCCAGCGGTTATTCCAATCATCAGAGATCCTCTAGTTCCTATTTTGGTGCCTTACCAAAGGGTTCACACTGCCCTCCGGCTATTAAGTGTTCTTCCTCTTTCAGGCAGTGGGTTATAGCACCATGAGGGTTTTTTTTAGTGTGGGGAGTCGGGTCATACGTGGAGGTTTTGTCCTAGGCATCGGGGCAAGGAAGTGCAACAGAGTTATCAGCCTAGGAGTTCAGCACCAGCAGTCCGGCCACCTCGAGGTGGAGGACAAGTCGACAGGGGTCGTCCTAGAGGGGGAGGCCAGCCAGGAGAAGGTCAGTTAGTTCATGTTCACTCTAGGGGAGCTCAGCCTTCCGGAGCCTTAGCCAGATTTTATGCCATTCCGGCCAGATCAGATGCAATGGCCTCGGACGCCGTAATCACAAGTATTATCTCAGTATGTGGTAGGGAGGCTTCGGTACTATTTGATCCAGGATCCACGTATTCATATGTTTCAATACTATTTTCTCATTTTCTGAATATCCCTCGTGAGTCCTTGGGTTTTCCTATATATGTGTCCACTCCTGTGGGCGATTCTGTGGTGGTAGACCGAGTCTACCGATCTTTTGTGATCACTTTCTGCGGTTTCGATACCAGAGCAGATCTTTTATTGCTGGATATGATTGATTTTGAGGTTATCCTAGGCATGTATTGGCTATCTCCTTATCATGCTGTGTTAGATTGCCATGCGAAGACAGTCACATTAGCCGTGCCTGAGTCGCCTAGGCTAGAGTGGAGAGGTTCTTCAGTTAGTGCATCCAGCCGAGTCATTTCCTTCATGAAGGCTCGGCATATGGTCGAGAAGGGTTGTTTGGCTTACCTTGCTTATGTGCGGGACACCACCGCCGAGTCTTCGACCATTGATTCAGTGCCGGTGGTGCGAGAGTTTTCAGACATATTTCCTTCAGATCTTCCAGGCATGCCTCCAGATCGAGATATTGATTTCTGTATTGATTTATCTCCAGATACTCAGCCTATTTCCATTCCCCCGTATCGTATGGCTCCTAAGGAGCTGAAAGAGTTAAAGGAGCAACTTGAGGAGTTGTTGGCTAAGGGGTTCGTCAGGCCGAGTGTGTCACCGGTGGGTGCTCCAGTCCTATTTGTGAAGAAGAAGGATGTGTCTATGCGGATGTGTATTGATTACCGCCAGCTGAATTATGTCACTATTAAGAATAAGTATCCTCTGCCGCGCATCGATGATTTATTTGACCAGTTGTAGGGTGCTCGTGTGTTTTCCAAGGTTGATTTGTGATCGGGTTATCATCAGTTGAAGATTCAGGCTTTGGATGTTCCGAAGATTGCTTTTCGTACCAGATATGGCCATTATGAGTTCCTGGTAATGTCCTTTGGTTTAACTAATCCCCCAGCAGCATTCATGGACTTGATGAATAGGGTATTCAGGCCGTATATTGATTCCTTCATCATCGTCTTCATTGTTGACATCTTGATTTATTCGCGGAGCCTGGGTGAGCATGAGCAACATTTGAGAGTTGTGCTCCCGACCTTGAGGGAACAGAAGCTGTATGCTAAGTTCTCCAAGTGCGAGTTCTGGTTAGATTCCGTGGAACTTTTGGGGCATGTGCTATCCGGAGAAGGTATCAAGGTTGATCCTCAGAAGATTAAGGCGGTTCAGAGTTGGTCGCGTCCTACTTCAGCTTCAGAGATCAGGAGTTTCTTGGGCCTAGCAGGCTATTATTGCCGATTTGTGGAGGGGTTCTATTTTATTGTAACTCCATTGACGAGATTGACTCATAAAAATGCCCCGTTTCGGTGGTCCGACGAGTGTGAGGAGAGCTTTCAGAAGCTCAAGTCAGCTTTGACCTCAGCACCAGTTCTGTCATTGCCTTCCGGTTCTGGGATGTATACTGTGTATTGCGACGCTTCACACGTCGGGTTAGGATGTGTGTTGATGCATGATGGCATGATTATTGATTATGCTTCGCGCCAGCTGAAGGTTCATGAGAAGAATTATCCTGTGCATGACTTAGAGTTGGCGGAGATTGTTCATGCTTTGAAGATTTGGCGGCACTACTTGTATGGTGTGTCTTGTGAGGTTTATATAGACCACCGTAGTCTGCAACATTTATTTAAGCAGAGGGACCTTAATTTGAGGCAGCGGAGATGGCTTGAGTTGTTAAAAGATTATGATCTCACTACTTTGTATCACCTGGGCAAGGCGAATGTAGTAGCAGATGCTTTGAGCAGGAGGGCAGCGAGTATGGGTAGCTTGGCCTACATTGCAGCTGAGGAGAGACCTTTAGCCTTGGACATTCAGTCCTTGGCCAATCGCCTTGTGAGATTGGACCTTTCGGAGACTCGCCGAGTTTTGGCTCATGTAGTTGCTCAGTCTTCATTGTTGGGGGAAATTAAGGCCCGACAGTTTGATGATCCATGCCTTGCAGAGCTTCGAGATACGGTGGTCCAGGGCAGGACCAAGGAGGTTACTTGGGCGAGGATGGTGTCTTGAGGCTCCAGGGCCGTTTATATGTTCCTAATATTAATGGCCTGAGGAAAAGAATTCTAGAAGAGGCCCACAGTTCTTGATATTCTGTTCATCCGGGTGCGATGAAGATGTACCGTGATTTGAAGCAACACTACTGGTGGAGGCGGATGAAGAAGGATATATTGCAACATGTGGCTAGGTGTCTCAATTGTCAGCAGGTCAAGTACGAGCACCAGAGACCAGGAGGCTTGATTTAGCAGATGCCCATTCCTGAGTGGAAATGGGAGTGCATCACTATTGACTTCGTGGTGGGGTTGCCCCGAACTTTGTGGAAGGTTGACGCGGTTTGGGTCATTGTGGATAGATTGACCAAATCGGCGCATTTCATTTCTGTGGCTACTACTTATACTACAAAGAGGCTGTCCCAGATTTATGTTCGGGAGATAGTCCGATTGTACGGTGTGCCGGTGTCCATTATATTAGATCGAGGTCCTCAGTTCACCTCGCATTTCTGGAGAGCATTGCACAGTGAGATGGACACTCAAATAGATCTCAGCTCAGCATTTCACCCTCAGACTAATGGTCAGTCGGAGCGTACAATTCAGATTTTAGAGGATATGTTCAGGGCTTGTGTGATTGATTTTGCCGGTCAGTGGGACCAGTTCTTGCCTTTGGAGGAGTTTGCATACAATAACAGTTATCAGTCCAGCATCGAGATGTCTCCATTCAAGGTCTAAGATAATTTCTGCCGTAAAGGTCCAGTGGAGGGGCCAGCCAGTCGATGAGGCAACTTGGGAGTCCGAGGAGGACATACGGAGAAGGTATCCACATCTATTCAGCACTTCAGGTACAATTCTACGTCCGTTCGAGGACGAACGTTTATTTTAGGGGGGAGATTGTGATGACCCAAAAGGTCACTGTGTTTCGAGGCCTCGAAAGCCTCCGTCAATGTCACCTTGATGTACGTGCGCATCCCGGGCGCGTAGCCGAGAAGCCTTTATGTGAAAACTTGATAAAGAGTTGAATTTATGATAATTAATTGAATAAAGTTGACTTCGGTCAACATTTTTGGTAAACGGACCCGGACCCGTGAATTGGCGGTCCCGGGAGGTCCGTAGGAAAATATGGGACTTGGGCGTATGCCCGGAATCGAATTCTGAAGACCCAAGTTCGAGAAATGAATTTTTTTAAAGAAAATTGTTTTTTGGAAATAATAAAGGCTTATGAAAATGAACCTTGATGTGAAACCTGTGTTGTCGGGCCCGTATTATATTTTCGGAGCCTGAACAGGTTCAATATGTGTAATTTAAGTTATCTGTAAAATTTGGTAAGAAACGGGCTTGATTTGACGGGTTTCGGATCAAAATGGAAAATTTCGAGTTAATGAAGTTTTGAGAAATCTCATAGAATTTGAAATTTGATTTGGAATGTGATTTAATGTTCCCGAGGTCCGAATTAAATTCCGAGACCGGGGATAGTTCCGTTATGTCATTCATGACTTCTCTGCAAAATTTGGGGTCGTTCCGAATAGTATAGGTCGGTCCGGCGTGTTGTTATAGAAATCATGAACTTAGAAATCCTTAAGCTTGATCCTAGGGGTTTTGAGGGGTGATTATTATATTTAGCGTTGTTTTGGGTGTTCCGAAGGTTCGAGCGAGTCCGTATTATTAGTTAGGACTTGTTCGTATATTTGGAGGGGGGATCGGGTGGGCCCAGGTGCCTTCCTGACATCACACGAGGCCAAAAACCAGCTGAAGATGCAGCTGGTGCACCTGATCTGGTGTGACCGCAGGTCCGGTTCCTCTTCCGCAGGAGCGGCACCGCATGTGCGGTCTCCATCTCCGCAGGTGCGACCCCACCCCCTCTTGCCCAATTACATAGGTGCTAGCCCCAGCTCGCAGGTGGTAGACCGCAGGTGCGCTCCTCGAGCCGCAGGTGCGGAACCCCTGTAGGCCAGGTAGTGAAATTTCATTTAAACACGGGATTGAGTCATTTCTTCCATTTTCCATCTTCTTCCTTGTGTTATTTGGGAGCTTCCAAGATGGCGTTCACCCTAGTACTTGAGGTAAGTAAATTCCCTATCTAGCATTAGTTTCAAACATTCCAAGTTAAATTCCCTACTAAATTATTTAAAATCATAGAATTAGGTAGTAATTTTAGGGTTCTCGAGGATTTAGTGATTCTTCCATTTTAGGCCATGAATTCAAGTAGAAATCACACCTTAATGATCCTTAGGCTATGGGTGAGTGATCCCTTCGAGAATATTTGAATTTGAACATGTGGGACCAGGGTTGGAATTTGGAAATTCTTCAAGAATAGCGATTTTATTGAATAGCTAAGGTAACTTCCCGCATTGTGCATGCATTGATATTATTGTATACCTTTTGGCTAGTTGCAAGTCCTCGGGTATAGAGTTCGGAGTTTCGGGCGCAATTGTGGTCCGAGGGGTAAATTCGACACGAGGTGAGTCTCCTTCTAACCTTGTAAGAGGGAATTTTCCCCATAGGTGATGTATATGATATGTGCAAATCGTTTGGGGGCTACGTACGCGCCAAGTGACGAGAGTCTGTACGTAGCGGCTATCATTATTATGTCCGGGTAGTTAGGCCCACATCATGCTTTATATGCTTCCTCGTAATGCCTTATATTCCTTATATGCTTCCTCGTAATACCTTATATGTTTCCTTGAAATGCTCTATATGATTCACTGTGACGCCATATGTACTATGAGATTATGTTTTGTATAGTATTGTTCCTCTGAGGCTTTATGGATAGTTGTTGAAAGGAAAGGAATTTGTTATGGAAGTAAGTATTTGTGACATATATATAGGATCGGGGAGTACGCCACGACAGGTTTGAGAGTGATTATGTCTATATGGGATCGGGCCGTACGCCACAGCAGAGTTGAAAAGTGTTTGAAATATATATGGGATCGGGCCGTACGCCACGACAGTGTTGAGAAGTATTTGCGATAAATATGGGATCGGGTCGTACGCCACGACAGTGTTGTGAAGTATTTGTGATTTATATATGGGATCGGGCCGTACGCCATGGCAGTGTTGATAAATACTTGAAATACATATGGGATCGGGCCGTACGCCATGACGAGTTTAGAAGGTACCTTATGGGAGCGGACCATACACCAAGGCAGATCTAAGAATTTGTGATTACCCTTGAAAGTGCTTAATTGTTTAGTTCAGTAATTGTTTGGATTTATGCTCTTGATATATACTTGTTGCTTATTTCCCTGACATGCCTATTGTATTTCATTATATTCTATCATATGTTATTACTGTTGGACCTTAGTGAGTATCGAGTCGACCTCTCGTCACTACTTC
This sequence comes from Nicotiana undulata, assembly GCA_005239495.1. NCBI lineage: Eukaryota > Viridiplantae > Streptophyta > Magnoliopsida > Solanales > Solanaceae > Nicotiana > Nicotiana undulata. Next base: position 28,883 of record MDKH01100915.1, on the reverse strand, counting down.
TTGGAGTTTAGGAGGGATACTCACTAGGTACATATTTATTTAATATGTACTCATGCTGCACTTCTGTACTTAACTCTACAGGTTCTGAGGCCGGTGCTTCTGGTTATTGTACCAGAGATAGATCCTGAGCTTGTGGACTTTACTTCACGGTGAGCTGCTTCCTCTGGCGATTCCCAGCAACACCATGGAGTTTTCACTTACTTTTGTTATTTTCCCCGTCTATTTCATCCAGACTGTGGATTTGTATATATATTACTTTTCTTCCCATGACACTCGTGACACTAGTTCCTGGCACACACGTAGTGTATATATATTTTGGGTTTTGGGTTGTACAGGCATACATATACTTTGTTTTGGCCATTTAGTGTTATGCTTTTATTTTCATATCGAGCTATCATCTTTATTAACTGTTTGAAATTGGTAAATATTGACTTGTTTAATCAAAGGGGAAGGGTAACACTTAGTGTAATTCATATTGGCTTGCCTAACCCCGTCGTTGGGCGCCATCACAACCTGGATTGGGGTTCTGGGTCGTGACAAAACGTCTCTTGAATATTCTCCTAACTTGGTTTAATTCAACAATTGTGATGACCCAAAAGGTCATCCCTTGTTTTATAAGTCATAACGGTGTTCCGAGGCCTTGAAAGCCTCCTTTTATCTATCCTCATTTTGCGTGCACAGCCCGGGCGTATAGCCACGAAGCTTTTCTAAGAAAAACTGAGAAAAATGCTAAATTTTCCTTTAAAATTGAACTTAAGTTGATTTGGGTCAACATTTTTTGTAAACGGACCCGGACCCATGATTTGACGGTCCTGGAGGGTCCGTAGGAAAATATGGGACGTGGGCGTATGCCCGGAATCGAATTCTGAGGTCCCAAGCCCGAGAAATAAATTTTTGAAAGAAATTGTTTTTCTGCAAATATAAGAGTTTTTGGAATTTGGTTATAATTGAAATTTATGATACCGGGCCCGTATTTTGGTTCAGAAGCCCGGTACAGGTTCAATATGATATTTAAGACGTGTCTATAAAATTTGGAAAGAAACGGAAGTCGTTTGATGTGATTCAGACCCGTAGTTGTGAAATTCGATGATTTGGAAGTTTTGAGATTTTTCTTTGATTTCTATGCTAAATTCGTTGTGTAAGATGTTATTCAGGCGATCAAAGAGTAAGTTTGTAGGATGTTTTTGAGGTTATGTACATATTTGGTTTGGAGCCCCGAGGGCTCGGGTGAGTTTTGGATAGGCATCAGAGTGTTTTAGACTTAGGTAAAATCTGGTGTAAGTTGTTGTTTCTGGTGTCCAGGTTTTTGTTCATTGCGTTCGCGGTGCAACCCATGTGAAAGGGATGTACAAGCTGGGCTGGGCCAGGATTTTACCTATGCGAATGCAAGGCCTGGGTCACGAACGCAGAGCTTGGGGGGGTTGCTCTACGCGAACGCGACGGGCCACACGCGAATGCGTAGCATAAGGGGACCTGGGGGAGGGGAGTGCTATTCCACTACGCGAACGCAATCATAGGGTCGCGAACGCGAAGGCTTGGGGGGCGTGCCTTACGCGAATGCGTGGAATGACTCGCGAACGCATAGTCTATTTGAGCCAAAGCATCGCGAATGCATTAGACCCTTCGCGAACACGAAGAAGGTCTGATGCCTGTGACTAAAAACAGACCAATTACATGAGGTTTTTCAAAATTTCATAACTCTTTCACCTAAACTTGAACTTGGGCGATTTTCGAAAATGAATTTCACCACAAAACTATAGGTATGTGTTCTTAGACTCGTTTTCTTCAATTCCATTAACACCCATTAGATTTCTAGGCCTAAATCATGTTCTTAAGGGTAGAAAATTAGAGATTTTAGGATATTAGGGATTTTATAAATTTGGGAATTTAGACCTCGATTTGGGTTTAGATTCCGAAACTAATTACCTATTCGGGCTCGTGGGTGATCGGGTTTTGGTCCGAACCTCGTATTTTGACCAAGCGAGCCCGGGGTTGATTTTTGACGTTTTGGGAAGAATGCTAGAAAACCTATAACTAAGCATTGGATTTGAATTATTTAGTGTTTATTGATGTTATTAAGTCAATTATGTCTAGATACAACTAAATTGGAGTCAAATTCAAAAGGGGAAGCGGTAATCGAGGCTTGTTGGTCGTGAAATTTGAGGTAAGTGTTTGGCCTAAGTTTAGCTTGAGGGAATATGTGTTGTGTCCTATTTTCTATGTGTTAGTATCATGTTCAACGTATAGGTGAGGTGACGAGTACCTATACGTTGGTGTCAAGCATGCCCGTGAGTCGGATATTATGAATTATGTGGCCTTTCATTGATTATTACTTTTTTATTTCTTGAATTTCACTTCGTGGTCATTCATATTAGTGGAAATTCTTGGTGTTGAATAGTGTTGAGTATTGGTTTCAGTGGAGAAATTTTATGTGAAGATATGTACATGATTGAGACTGGTTATAGCTGTGTCCCTTGCCGGGATAGTGATAATATTGTTGTTGTTCCCTTGCCGGGATGTTATGATTTATTATTGTGATTCATATTGTTTATTTTCCTTGCCGAACTTATGTTATTGATATTGTTTGGGTGAGGAAGAGTGTAAAGCACGAAGGGTGATGTCGTGTATTGATTATTGTGAGGATGAGAGTGTAAAAGCACGAAGGGTGATGCCGTGCCATATTCTGATATTTAAAAGAACAAAGGGAGATGTCGTGCCGTTTCTATTGATTTATTATGAGGATGAGAGTAAAAGTACGAAGGGTGATGCCGTGCATTTGCATTTACTATTTTGTGAGGATAAGAGTAAAATCATGAAGGGTGATGCCATTTATTGGAAATTGTATAAAGAACATAGCTTTGTCATTTAAAGTTATTTTCTCTTCCATTGTTTGATGAATTTAAGTCGTCTTTGGCTAGATTGAGCCGAGCAGAGGTGAATTTATAAAGAAAAATCTGATTTGAGTATTGATTTGGCCGAATTGAGGAAAGTATATTGCCTAACTATGTGTTGGGGAAACCACCCCTTTGGATTTGAGATGATTGTGTTATTCGGGTTGCGTGAAAATATATGGTATTTGACCGGTTTTGAATATCTAAACACTTCCCATGCCTTTAATGGAAGTGTCATAACATGTGATATCTCTCATTATTTGTTCACTATTGCATGTTATACTTGACGTTGTTAGCACTTGTTCTTCCTCTTATTTCGTATTTTGCATTTATATGCTATAGTTGAAGTTGATGCCTTCCTTATTGTCTTGTCCCCTCTTAATTGTTGCATTCCTACCATGACTCAGTGTTTATCTGCTACTTGTTTTAGTTGATAATTGCACACCTTAGTTGTCACGTGCTTCACTTGTCCTGTTGCTTTTGTAATATTTGTTGTTTTCTTTGATTTTTACGTGATTACTTCATTGTCGTGTACTCTTACCCTATGATTGTAGAAACTCGTGTAAATTGAGTCTTGGATTGTTGTTGTAGTTGATTTATTTATGGATCAGGTTGCACGCCACAACATGTGGAATAAAGGAGGATTTATATTGATACAATGGAATCGGGTTTCTCGCTGCAATAGGTGAAATAAGGGTAGATTGATATGGTGAAATAAGGGAGAAATATGATATTGAATCTAATTATATGGTGGGATCGGGCTGCACACAACAACATATATATTTACTATTGATATTTACATGGTAGAATAAAGAAGGATCGTGTTGTACGGTGGGATCGGGTTACGCGCCGCAACATGTGTTGGCTTTGGTTCTTTCGTAAGTGTTTGAGGATTGGTATTTCTTGTTTTTATACATTTAGAGGATTGAGTTGTTTTCATTAGTTTACTGCTTTGCTGTCATTTCTTGTTTTTCTTTCCTATTACTATTATTTTGGTTAATTGATTTTCAAGATGAATTTATTACGCTAAATCATTATCTCATACCCTCTTGAGTTGTTAGTAACATAACAGTTTTAAATAGCAGAATTAATAACATGCTTACCTTCGACTCTTAAGTTAAAACTCGTTGTTTCCTTCGATACCTTATTATTTTTAATAGTTGTCATAATTCACTTTCGATTTCTCAATTAATCCCATTACCATATCCGATGTTTCTACTATACTGAAAAAGGAATTCCCATTTGGTTTTAATTTATTAAATTCTATAGTCAAATCAGTAGATTATCCGATGCCTTAGTTTATTCGAAAATGTTATCTCTTCACCCAAACATTTTCCAAAGTAAACTCATTTTCTCATTGATTCCTTGTTTGGTTCAGAAATTATAATTTTACTTTATTATATATGAATAGATCCCTCAAATATTATTTATTCGCATCTGACACAGATACTATGTACCTGGTAGCACGTGAATGTTTCCGGGTGAAAGTGATATTAAACAAATGGGCACAAGGTGCCATGTGTGTAACGTTTGGAAGTTGTAATTTATGATTTGAGATTACGAGAAGTGGGATTATTGAAATTCATGTAAGCAATGATTTTATTGGTTGAGTTGTCATCTCTTTCCCTACTTGAATACATTCATACTTCATCTGTACCCCGATTATGTTGTTGCCTAATTACTTGGTTATTTCTCGTTGCCATTCGTGTTCCCTTATCTTCATTGTTGATTGTAATTTGAAATCTTTTTCTATTGGCCTTACATTCATATTCTTTCCTTGTTAGCTTCATGTCATATCATGCACATGTTTACATGTTCGATAGGTATATTTACCTGACCTCGTCACAACATTACTGAGGTTAGGATTGATACTTACTAGGTACCACTGTGGTGTACTCATACTACGCTTCTACATATTTCTTTGCAGAACCAGGTACTTTGGATCCAGTTGGTTTGAGACTTATGCTTGTGCAACTGGAGACTTCAAGGTACACCTGCTGGACGTTCGCATGCTTCAAAGTCACCTTCTATTGTATTTATTTCCATTGTTTCCTATTACTCCGGAACAGTGATGTATTCATTATATATATTTACTTTTGGAACATCTATGTTGTTACAGATATTATTTAAAGTATTGTAGATTAATGATCAACAAGTGTTAGTCCTACCTAGTCTTAGAGACTACGTGCAATCACGACATCATACGGAGAGAAATTAGGGTCGTAGCATCTTCAAAAGATAGAATATGAAGGTATTCCCAAGTATTGCAAGTTCTGTAGGAAGCTTGGTCATAATATGATCAATTATAGAGTCTTGGAAAGGAAGAAACTTGGGGAAAGCGATGACAAGGAAATTAATAAAGGAAATGAACAGCAAGTAGTAGACACTACAAAGGTTTTTGAAGGCAATGAAGCATGTGAAGATGACAACAACAATATAAAGAAAAGGGTATAAACAAAAGGAGACTAACTAGAAAGAAAACAACTTTAGAGTAAAGAGCAAGAATCAAAGTCAGACAAGCATCAATGGAACTAATGAGAACAAGGAGTTGCAAAATGTCTATACGAATCATAAAGATGCAGCTGGGGAAGTCAAGGACAAACAGATAGAGACTCAAACTATCGAAAAAATAACTAGCAAGATGAAGAAATATGAATATCCAAAGAAGCTCCATGAGAAAAAGTCCAAAGTGAAACAAATTCTAAATCTCTATAATTCCAAAAACACGGGGGGTAAGAATAAATTAGGAATTGCCATAGCTATAAAGGCCCAAGGATAGAATAAGGAGCGAGAGGATGCCATCAAAGAAGAAAAACATGGGACACACGACAACAATGAAACTGGCCTGACTTATAACAATCTTAACAAACATCAAACTTGCTATAAAGAAATGGACAACACCATCAACAACAATTCTGACGAGGTTGTTCAAGAATCGACTAATATCCAAGATTCCAAGAAATAGGAAGATCTTAACAAGTAGGAATATGAAAATTGATCGACTAGTGTACCATCCAAAGATAAGGCCATGCCATGTATCAACTTGGTGGTAGACTTAAATCCTGAAATAGAATAGGAACATATAAAAAAAACAGGCAGGAAAAGAACCTGAGCAACATATTGAAGTCAAATCACCAAATAGAGTCACAGTCGTGACTGTAAAATATCAACAACACAAATATCAAAGATGTATGGATGATCAAATTAGTTTCTGCTCTGTTACAAGAGGAAAGAAAAGAAACAACAAGAATGAAAAGAAGTCCAAAGACTGTTAACATTCCTCCTCGAGGAAATTCAAATTAATTCTCTCTGTTTTCCCACGGTAAGTGCTATTTTATGGAATGTTAGACGAGTCAGCACTAAGAAAGTCATTACTAGACTTAAAAAACTTATCAACATCCACAAAGTCAATTTGGTTGCCATTATGGAACCTTTTGTCTATATAAACAAGATCAAGAGGTATATGAAATTCCTCAGGTTTCAACAATGTATCTCCAATACCAATGGTCAAATATGGCTCATGTGGCCTCAGAACAATCAGACTAGTGTGATTGAGAATGATGATCAACAAATTACTATCGGAATGCATAACGGGCCTGCTAATTGTAATATTTTCCTAAATGCTATATATGCTAAATTAACTACATAAGTAAGAAAAGATTTTTGGAGCAACTTGAAAAATATTCATTTGCAAGTTAATGGCCCATGGTGCATTAGAGGTTATTTCAATGTGATATTGGATCTAGATGAGAAATAAGGAGGAAGAACTCATAGAATGTACAAAATCCGTGACTTTTGCATTTGTATGAATAGTTATGAGGTTATGGATATTGGGTATATTGGTCATAAGTTCACTTGGTGCAACAATTTGGAACCTCGAAGAAGAATTTGGAATAGTTGGACATGATCTTTGTTAATGATCTGTGGTGCCAAATTTTCCAGAATAATATGGTTAGGCATTTGGCAAGAACTAGCTCGGATCATAGGACTATTATGCTCAAATGCCATATTAATACTCAGAGTGGGATTAAGTACTTTCAATTTCTGTATTTCTGGATAGAACAACCAACATTTAAGAAGTTGGTCGAGAAGGCGTGGCGCACTCCAGTTAATGGGAATTCTATGTGGAGACTGCAACAAAATCTAAAAGTATAAGATTAACTCAATTGTCCAAAGAGGAGATTGATAGTTTATTTTATTAGGTTATAGACTGGGAAGCCAAGATGCAACGCCTTGAGGAGCAGGATCTTAACAACAACACGGATATATCTAGAGATGCACTAAATAAAGTCCATGTTGAATATGTCAAATGGATAGGAATGCAAGACGCTTTGTGAAGTAGAAAGCTAAAGTTAAGAGTTTCGAATATGGAGATTTCAATACTAGTTATTTTCACAGTCTTATAAGAGATAGAAGAAGGAAGCTGCAACTTCATAGAATCGTGGATCACATAAATATATGGGTTGAAGGGGATGAAAATATTGGCAAGGCTGCAATTCAACATTTCCAGAATTTTCTTAACACCAACCATAAATTCTGAGATCAAGACCTTCTCAAGTGTATCCCTCAATGTTCTACAAAATAGGATAATACTTATCTCACTACTATCCCAGACATGGAAGAAATGACTTGGGAAGTTTTCAATATTAGTTCTTCTAGCTATGTTGCGCCTGATGGCTATAATGGTATTTTCTTTCGTAAATGCTGGGTAATTATCAAGGATGATATTAAAGATTTTGTGCAAGACTACTTCAATAAGAAAAGGATGACCAAGTTTTTTTCTCACACTTGTTTGGTTCTGTTACCTAAAGTGGAATCTCCAACTAATTTCTCATAGCCTAGGCTTATTAGTTTGAGCAACTTCACGAGCTAGATTATTTCCAAGATTCTTTCTAGAAGGCTTAACCCCATTCTTGACAAACTCATATCTGATAATCATCAAAGGGATATTGATCATAGAAAATATTTTGCTTGCTAAAAAAATCGCTCAAAATTCCAATCAAAGTTATAGAGGAGACAATATGATTATTAAGTTAGACATGACTAAAACTTATGACAGAATGTCGTAGAACTTTCTCATGTCCTTGAAGAGGAAATTTGCCTTCTCCGAACAGTGGATATATCTTATTTGAGGTCTAGTTAGTGAAGTTTGGTACTCTATCATTATTAATGGTGTCGGAAAAGGTTTTTTCACTTCCTCACAAATACTTAAGCAAGGTGATCCTTTATCACCATCCTTGTTCATCATTGGAGCTGATGTTCTTTCCAGGTCACTTAACAACCTTATTCACCATTAAAAGTTTACCCCTTTTATCATGGATCACAGAGTCCCTATTATTAACCATTTAGCTTATGCTGAAAATATTGTTATCTTTTGTGGAGGTAATAATGGCTCGATCAAACTCACCAAAAAGCAGATTATGAGTTATGAGAAAGACTTTGGTTAAAAAAAGAGTAACAACAAAAGATTTTTCATCACCTTGCTAAACACTTCTGCCAACAAAATCAACAGAATCAGGGAAGCCTCGGGTTTTATTGATATGAATTTTCCTTTTATATATGTTGGATGTCTTATTTATTATGGCAGGAAGAATGTTAGTATATTTGATGTTATGCTTGATAATATTTTTAAAAATATTAATGGTTAGCAAAGTGAGTTGATGTCGACTGGAGGCAGAATTATTCTTATCAAACATGCCTTACAATCTATGCATACCTACATTCTCTCTATTATGACCCCAACAAAAGGTTGCAACGATCCGACCGGTCGTTTTGAGATTCAGCGCGTCGTTCAGTAGTTAGGAGTCATGAACAGCTTCATTTCGGGTATTGTGACTTGTATGTATGGTCAGAGTTGAAATTCAGGAGGTTCGAAGTTAAATTGAAAGGAAAATTCTCATTTCAGAAGCCTTAAGTTGAAGAAATTGAGTAAGACTGGAATTTTGAGTAAACGACCTCAGAATCAGGATCTGAAGGTTCCAGCAGATTCGTATGGTGATTTCGACTTGTGCGTATGTCCAGATCAAGATTTGGATAACTCGAGAGCGTTTCGGTGTATATTGTGGAAGTCAGCATTTTGGAAGAAATTTCCTAAGTTTGGCTTGAAGTGCATTTCAATGATATTGATGTCCGTTTAGGATTCCAAGTCTAGGAATAACTCCGTATTATGATTCTGGAGTTGGGAGCGCGATCGGAAGTGAATTCGGATGTCCGAAGGTCATTTTGAAGTCATTTGGCTAAAGATAGAAATTTAAAGATTTTTGAGAAGTTTGACCGAGAGTTTGACTTTTTGATATCGGGGTCGGATTCCAGTTCCAAAAGTTAGAGCTGGTCCATATTGTCGAATATGACTCGTGTGCAAAATTTGGGGTCAATCGGACGTGATTTGATAGGTTTCGGCGTCGGATGTAGATGTTTGAAATTCTAAGTTCTTAAAGATTTGGATTGGAGAGCGATTCATGATTTCGACGTTGTTTGATGTGATTTGAGGCCTCGAGCGAGTTCGTATCATGTTTTGGGACATGTTGGTATAATTGGTTAAGGTCCCGAGGGCCTCGGGTGGATTTCGGAAGGTTAACGGAATGAATTTCGGACGAAAAAGAAGGAAATCAAATTGCAGAAATTTTCTGGTGCATTTTTTGACAGCAAATTGTGCGTCGAGGAGCTAACTTTGGAAGTGTGTATATAAGAATCTATCAAGAATCTGAAAATTTCCAAAACATGGAAGTTGTAGATCGTGAAGTCTAGTTGTCAGAACATTAAACCATTTGCCATTTGGAGTTTTGTGCAAAATGTTATGACCGATTGAAGAAGACAGGTGGAGCAGTTTTCCCAAGAATTTTCTGATGCCTGGAGCTAACTTTAGAAGCTCATATCTCGGGATATATAAGGTTTTATATCAAATTAAATATCTCCGAGTCTAGTTTTTAAATCTTCAAACCGTTTGTTATTTGAATATTTCTACAAGAAGTTATGGGTGTTTTAACAGAGGGTGTCTAACAAGGGAAAAGTTTAATAGGATGTACAACCTGTACAACACAAGTGCAAGGTACAACCCGGTGAAGCATGGGCAGATTCTTTAAACACGAATTTGGCCCATTTTCTTCATTTCTTTCATTTGGCTTGGATGATTTTGGAGAGCATTTCAAGGGGGATTTCATCAAGCATCAAATGTAAGTTGTTTCTACTTATTTTCAAGTTAAATACAAGATTTATTACATAGATTTGATATGAAAATTGGGGAAAAAATGTGGGAATTTGCTAAGAAACCTAGAATTTGGAAAATGTGATATTTTGCCACGATTTGAGCATGAATTTTTGAAGTAAATAGTATAATTTAATTAGTAAGGCTTCGAGTTATTTAATCCTTCAAGAATTTTTGAAATCCGAACAAGTGGGCCTGGAGTCGAAATTCCAAGTTTCTTCAAGAACACCTAATTTTAGGATTTCCTTGTTAATTCTCCTTCTTTGAACTTAAAATGATTCAATTATTCTATATTTGGATAGTTGCGATCCGTCGAGAGTAGATTTCGGAGATTCGGGCGCATCCTTGATCCGATCCTTGATCCGAGGGGTGATTTCGTCGAGGTGAGTCTCCTTTCTAACCTTGTAAGAGAGAAATTGTCCCTCTAGGAAACCTTGTTTGCTATGTGATCTTGTTTGGGGGCTACATACGCGCCGAGTGACGAGAGTCCGTACGTAGTGGCTATTACTGCTTCGTCCGGGTAGTTAGGACACATCATGTTCATTGTTTTTCCCTGTTGTAGCATAGATATGACTTGTATACTTGTGTGATTGGTATTGTTGTCTATAAACGTTGTGATACTTGGCTTGATTTAAGTGTGATAAGAGAATCACGGGATGGGATCGGGCACTATTCCACGGCAGAGTGATGATTGATTATATTATGGGATCGGGCCGTACGCCACGGCAGAATGATGATTGATTATATTATGGTAGCGGGCCGTACGCCACGGCATAATGATGAGAGAGTATATTATGGGATCAGGCCGTACGCCGCGACGAAGACTACAGGGTGGGATCGGTCCGTACGCCACGGCAGAGATTGAGACTACAGGGTGGGATCGGGCCGTACGCCAGAAGACTACAGGGTGGGATCGGGCCGTACTCCACGACGAAGATTTACAGGATGGGATCGGGCCATACGCCACGACGGAGCGATGTGAGTGAGTACCATATGGGAGCGGGCCGTACGCCACAGCGGATACCAAACTTATTTGATTTGAGATTGTTATTTGTTGCTGGATATTGATGTACTTGATTATTTGTTTTACTTGCCTACAGTTTTCCTTACATCCTGCTTACTTTATTACTGTTGGACCTTAGTGAGTATCGAATCGAGCTCTCGTCACTACTTCTTCGAGTTTAGACGGGATACTCACTGGGTACATATATGTATATGTACTCATGCTACACTTTCTGTGCATTTTGTTGCACAGGTACCTTCATAGTTCGGAAAATGATTCGGAGACTTACTCGGGTTGCATTCATCCGGAGGCGTTCCGCAGTTGACATAGTCTCCTTCCTTCTATATCTTTACTTGTATTTTATTGCATTTGTCCCATTTCTCTCGGACAAGAGTTGTGTAATTGTATAAATTCTTAGAAACTGCTCATGTACTTGTGTCACCGGGTTCTGAGGATGTGTTGAGTCTTGTTTTATTGAATTAAATGGATTCCATGTCGTGTTTAATTTACAACAATTTATTTATTTGATTATGAAATGCAATAAAGGCAACGATTTTGAAATTGTTAAATAGTAAGGTATTTCAACTGATTAAGGGGTTGGCTTGCCTGATAGTGGCGTCCGGCGCCATCACAACCCATAGGTTTTGGGTCGTGACAACGTGGTATCAGAGCTCTAGGTTCCCGTAGGTTTCACGAGTCATAAGCAAGTCTAGTAGAGTCTTGCGGATCGGTACGCAGACGTCTGTACTTATCTTCGGGAGGCTACAGGGCTGTTAGGAGTACTTCCCTTCTTGATTCCTCATCGTGCGACTTGATTCCTTTAATACTTATGCCTATGTTTCTTCCTACTCAATCTTATACGTCGCGAAGCGCTTCCTATAATCGAGAGTTTGAGGAATTGTAATGGGGCTACAAATGCGGTGCGTGATGTTCTTCATGCATAGTCGAATGGACTATTGTTATCGCCCTGTAGAAGAATATGATGTTATTTCAGCTCAGTAGCTGTGTTTCTGAGAGCCTTGAGGCCATGCTCGGATAGTGATGATGTTTCGATTGGTTATCATGCGATGTTGATATGGCGGTAGAATGCTTGCTCATGTGTTGGGGGTGAGGAATGGCTTGAAGGGAGGTATTCTCAGAGTGTGGTTTCGAGATTTCGGTATTTTTAGTTCCGGTAGAGAAAAGGCATTTGGATTATGAATGGTCCGGTTTGGGTTGATAAAGTATCGAGGCTGGGTGTCATTGGGAAAGGTGGAATATTCACCTGTGGTTTGGTATCGCCGTTTGATTGAATAGAATATGTTAAATTCGCCGGTGTTATAGCTCTTAGGTCGCATGGGGTTAGGGTGCTGTGAAGCGGTGTTGAGGAAGTGGTTGTCAAAGATCGTGGTGTGTAGTGGTTTGGAATTGAACAGTTACTTTTAATGAAGGCGACTCGAGGAAGATGATCTTCGTAAATATTTAAAATTGTGGGGATCTATTGGTTTAAGAGCTACGGAGAATGGTATTGAATTGAGGCAGCAAGGGGGCACCATTCGATGGAGGAAGATATGTGAGAAGTGCTGGGCAGTGGTGCCAATTCTAAAAGATCAAGTGTGAGGAGAGGAAGTCAGGTAACACTTGAGGGAATAAGTTGGACCAAGTGGGAGAGCGGCAACATAGCGGTGAATCAGAAGATGTAGTACTGCAGTTAGTAGATGTCCAGGAGGAGCGGACGGATTGGTATGGTTGGTAAATGGGTACATGCTCAGGATGAGGGTCTTGGTATTGTAGAAAGAGCGAAGCATAGCGTAATGGTAGGCATCAGTTGGCTAGTTTCCTCAGGTGGGTTGTCTTCTATGAGTAGGTTAGCGCTTGTAGGGTTGGTAAGTTCTGTGCGGAGTCCTAGTGGCTAGTCGGTAGGAGGTAGAATGTGTGAATGGTGTTAGAAAATTCAAATATTTAAGGGGAGCTAACAGGAGGATTCGGAAGAATTGGGTGGATTGGTGGGACAATGTCATGTCATCAAAGGAGAAAAGGATCTCAACAGGGACTAGAGTGGTGCAAGAAGTAACTTCAGGCTAAGTGGGGGAGTCCCACCACCTTCAGTTGGGTCGTAGGATTGTGCTCTCATGGGATTGCAGATTTGTCGGCGTATCGGCAAGATGTTACAGCTAAGGGAAAAGAGTATAGCGGTAATTGAGTATGGCATTCGATAAATGTGTACGAAGTTGGTCCTTTTGGACCAGGGTTAGACTACGGAAGATTTAGAATTTGTGCTCAAGGCATAGGCAAGTTGTAAGGGAAGTGACTCAGTCACGTGCTTCATTGAGAGCATATTCATGTGCTAGAAGAGCCTTGGGATTGATTGTATTCGGGGCCAGTCAGAGTGGGTGACTCTCAGTAGTGGTCCTAATGAATTCGAAAGTTAGAGAATGCGGTGTTTAAGGGTTTCAGGCAACAGTATAATTAAGAAGCGAGCTTCTGCAGTATAGTCTCTAAGAGGAAGGAAGATGGTTGGAGGGTTCTATGTTATTTCAGCACGCTGGATAGTATCGGAGGAGTGAGAGGAATAGACTCCAGGTTGTAGAAAGATTATCAGGAGGTTGTGAGACGAGTTTCGGAATTTAGGTAGCATGGTCTCGTGATTCAAGGTCACTCAGGATGAGTGAGGGTTTAGTTGCTACGAGTTGAAAGAAGTTACTATTATCCTGAGGCAATTAAAGATGATTAAAAGAAGATGGATTGGTTAGCCATGATGGAACGACGCATGTACGACAGTGATCAGTTCCTTCGGTATGATTGAGTACGTGTATGGTTTGTGCAGATGTGTGTGGGCTCGTCGACCGTCGTAATAGATTTCATTTGGAAGCATTCAAGTGCTATGGTCTGTCAGGTGTAGGCGAATCCCGGAAGGTTTATGGTGGTTCAGACCACTACTTAAGGATTTGCATGTATTGGGATTGTGAGAGCCCACTTGTGTGTTGTTATGGTTCTCATGAATTGAAGCAAATAAAAGATTTCTATATGTGATGAAGTGTTCACCCGGTTAGTGGTTCAGGAGTTATGACGGAACTTCCTACGTTATTCCAAATTGGCATGTTATGTGCAATTAGCGGTATGTAACTGGAAGTAAGAATCGAGATTGCGGTTCGGTGTTAAAAAGGATGTCATGAGATCAGGGGAGCAAGAACAAGGGATTTGAATGTCTAGAATAAGCTGATGTTGTCTTCAGTGTCCCCTGAGATCGGTGTTTGGCGAAAGAGACTTGGTATCTTGATTACGGGTCCTTGAATTGTTTTACAGCCTTAGGATGGTCGATGGTATGGATGTGCATACTTGTTTCCTTGTGTGGAAAGTCATGGGAGTGTGACCACGGGAAGATTGTGTAAGCGTGACCTGTAGTCACCTGATTGATTGCAGATTTAGACTAAGTATAAGGAAGTATAATATTGCTTATTTGAGAATGTATGCCTGGAAGGCGTTTGGCTCAGTTGGTTGTGGACTGTGGGGTGTTTACCTCGGCTATGATGGTTGTCCTCGTGTGTATAAGAAAAAGAAAGCGGGTTATTTGGACCCAGGTAAGGTTATCAGCCTAGTTCAATGCGAGCAGAATTGACTAGAAGTGAGTGAATGGACTTAAACAAGATTTTGAGCTTCGTGCGAGTCAGAGGTGTTAATTTTAGTATGGCACTTCCCAAGGACGGGTATTGGGATATCAGGTGTTGTCCCATCTTCGTCAAATTCATGTGATATTGTGATTGTGCCGTGTGAGTTGTGAAACGGCTTGATAATTTCTTATGTGTTGAGGTTCCGCGTAGTGATGAGGTTATGTGAGCACGATGGCTCCTGAGATCCAGATTATATATCGCACCTCAGTCGTGCTGGTGTTTTGTAGCATATGGCTCTATCAGTCTCCCCAAAATGGTATTATGCATATAGCGTGCTTCTGACCGATATTCAGTGATTTGTAATAGTGAGCAATTCAACTCCGTGTATATTTCCTTATGTAAATCTTATGATGGGATCGGGTGGCACACCGCCACAGGTATGTTATTTGGATCGGGTTACACGCCGCAGCAGTGTGATGTTGAGCAAGGCTTCTGTAATTATTTTCTTGTGTTTTACTTCGTAATTTTCTGAGGAAAGTTCATATTAGTTGTGTGAGTTGAGTAGTCCCTTCCGGAGTCATTTTCTTATATGTCGTGTTCGAATTGTGGCCTATTGGCGCATTGTGGCATCGTGTGAGGCTAATGGCCGTGTTTGGGGTGATTGGTTGTCTGAGCAGTTCATACTGGGTGAGACAAAATTTATAAATCTGGATTCGGTGTGATAAGACTGTGCAAGTATATTACAGGACCCTCACCATCATTGGTTGTAATGAGATGATGATCTTAGTCAGGAGAAAGGATTTCAATGTAAAGTTAACTCTGCAGTTGGTTAGGAATTTCTACACATTTCCTCCGTTGTGGTGGTATCATCAGCATTATAGCAGGATGTATGTGTGTATCTTATAAGGTGCTTTGGGAGCATCAAATTCATAGAATTCTGGCTATTAAGGTTCAGGGAGCGTCATTGTGGTGAGATGATGGATTATGCAGTGTATGGTGCTGATTCAGCAAAGATACACAGTTGTGTTCTGGTGCCTCGTGTGGTAGTTGACGTGGTGTTCACATATTAGAAACAGGCCTGGCAGAGAATTTAAGATGTTAGAACTAAGTTCGGAGCTTATTGTATGAATAAAGAAGGATATCTTCAGATTTGATCAAGCTTATGTGCTCAACCAGGTTGTGGTAGCACGGACAGGTGCACGAGGTGTTAAACAGTGATTCCAGGTAATTCTGGGGCAGTTCCTGGCACGTTCGAGGAGGAACGTCTGTTTAAGTAGGGGAGAATGTAACGACCCGACCGGTCGTTTTGAGATCCAGCGCGTCGTTCAGTAGTTAGGAGTCATGAACAACTTCATTTCGGTATTGTGACTTGTATGTATGGTCAGAGTTGAAATTCAGGAGGTTCGGAGTTAAATTGAAAGGAAAATTCTCATTTCAGAATCCTTAATATGAAGAAATTGAGTAAGGTAGAATTTTGAGTAAACGACCTCGGAATCAGGATCCGAAGGTTCCAGCAGATTCGTATGGTGATTTCGGACTTGGGCGTATGTCCTGATCAAGATTTGGATAACTTGAGAGCGTTTCGGTGTATATTGTGGAAGTCAGCATTTTTGAAGAAATTTACTAAGTTTGGCTTGAAGCGCATTTCAATGATATTGATGTCTGTTTGGGATTCCGAGTCTGGGAATAGCTCTGTATTGTGATCCTGGAGTTGGGTGCGCGATAGGAAGTGAATTCGGATGTCCGGAGGTCATTTGGCTAAAGATAGAAATTTGAAGGTTTTTGAGAAGTTTGACCGAGAGTTTGACCTTTTGATATCGGGGTCGGATTCCAGTTCTGAAAGTTGGAGCATGTACGTAATGTCGAATATGACTCGTGTGCAAAATTTGGGGTCAATCGAACGTGATTTGATAGGTTTCGGCGTCGGATGTAGAAGTTTGAAATTCTAAGTTCTTAAAGATTTGGATTGGAGAGCGATTCATGATTTCGATATTTTTTTGATGTGATTTGAGGCCTCGAGCGAGTTTGTATCATGTTTTGGGACATGTTGGTATAATTGGTTAAGGTCCTGAGGGCCTCGAGTGGATTTCGAAAGGTTAACAGAATGAATTTCGGACGCAAAAAGAAGGGGAAAAAATTGCAGAATTTTTCTGGTGCATTTATGGACAGCAAATTGTGCGTCGAGCAGCTAACTTTAGAAGCGTGTATATAAGAATATATTAGGAATATGAAAATTTTCTAAACATGAAAGTTGTAGATCGTGAAGTCTATTTTTCAGAACATTAAACAATTTTTCATTTGGAGTTTTGTCCAAAAAGTTATGACATATTGAAGAAGACTGGTGGAGCAGTATTCGCAAGAATTTTCTGATGCCTGGAGCTGACTTTAGAAGCTCATATCTTGGGATATATAAGGTGTTATATGGTGTACAATATATCAAATTAAAGATCTTCGAGTCTAGTTGTTAAATCTTCAAAACGTTTGTTATTTGGGTATTTCTAAAATAAGTTATGGGTGTTTTAACAGAAGGTGTCCAACAAGGGAAAATTTTAATAGGATATACAACCTGTACAGCACAAGTGCAAGGTACAACCCGATGAAGCATGGGCAGATTCTTTAAACACGAATTTGGCCCATTTTCTTCATTTCTTTCATTTGGCTTGGATGATTTTGGAGAGCATTTAAAGGGGGATTTCATCAAGCATCAAAGGTAAGTTGTTTCTACTTATTTTCAAGTTAAATACAAGATTTATTACATAGATTTGATATGAAAATTGGGGAAGAAATGTGGGAATTTGCTAAGAAACCTAGAATTTGGAAAATGTGATCTTTTGCCACGATTTGAGCATGAATTTTTGAAGTAAATTGTATAATTTAATTAGTAAGGCTTTGGGTAATTTAATCTTTCAAGAATTTTCGAAATCCGAACGAGTGGGCCTGGGGTCGAAATTCCAAGTTTCTTCAAGAACACCTAATTTTGGGATTTCCTTGTTAATTCTCCTTCTTTGAACTTAAAATGATTCGATTATTCTATATTTGGCTAGTTGCGAGCCGCCGAGAGTAGATTTCGGAGATTCGGGCGCATCCTTGATCTGATCCTTGGTCCGAGGGGTGATTTCGTCGAGGTGAGTCTCCTTTCTAATCTTGTAAGAGGGAAATTATCCCTCTAGGTAGCCTTGTTTGCTATGTGATCTTGTTTGGGGGCTACGTACACACCGAGTGACGAGAGTCTGTACGTAGTGGCTATTACTGCTTCGTCCGGGTAGTTAGGACACAACATGTTCATTGTTTTTCCCTGTTGTAGCATAGATATGACTTGTATACTTGTTTGATTGGTATTGTTATCTATAAACGTTGTGATACTTGGCTTGATTTAAGTGTGATAAGAGAATCACGAGATGGGATCGGGCCGTACGCCACGGCAGAGTGATGATTGATTATATTATGGGATCGGGCCGTACGCCACGGTAGAGTGATGTTGATTATATTATGGGATCGGGCCGTACGCCACGGCAGAGTGATGATTGAATATATTATGGGATCAGGCCTTACGCCACGACAGAGTGATGATTGATTATATTATGGGATTGGGCCGTATGCCACAATAGAGTAATGAGAGAGTATATTATGGGATCGGGTCGTACGCCACGACAAAGACTACAGGGTGGGATCAGGCCGTACGCCACGGCGGAGATTGAGTCTACAGGGTGGGATCGGGCCGTACGCCACGGTGAAGACTACAGGGTGGGATCGAACCGTACGCCACGACGAAGACTACAGGGTGGGATCGGGCCGTACGCCACGGCGGAGCGATGTGAGTGAGTACCATATGGGAGCGGGCCGTAAGCCACGGCGGATACCAAACTTATTTGATTTGAGATTGTTATTTGTTGTCGGATATTGATGTACTTGATTATTTGTTTTACTTGCCTACAATTTTCCTTACATCCTGCTTACTTTATTACTGTTGGACCTTAGTGAGTATTGAATCGAGCTCTCGTCACTACTTCTTCGAGTTTAGACGGGATACTCACTGGGTACATATATGTATATGTATTCATGCTATACTTTCTGTGCATTTTGTTGCACATGTACCTTCATAGTTCGGAAAATGATTCGAAGACTTACTCGGGTTGCATTCATCCGGAGGCGTTCCGCAGTTGACATAGTCTCCTTCCTTCTATATCTTTACTTGTATTTTATTGCATTTGTCCCATTTATTCTCGGACAAGGGTTGTGTAATTGTATAAATTCTTAGAAACTGCTCATGTACTTGTGTCACCGGGTTCTGGGAATGTGTTGAGTCTTGTTTTATTGAATTAAATGGATTCCCTGTCGTGTTTAATTTACAACAATTTATTTATTTGATTATGAAATGCAATAAAGGCAACGATTTCAAAATTGTTAAACAGGAAGGTATTTTCACTGATTAAGGAGTTGGCTTGCCTGACAGTGGTGTCCGGCGCCATCACAACCCATAGGTTTTGGGTCGTGACAAAGGTACTATCAATGGAGAAACATTTTGAAAATTTCTTCTGGAGGTCCGTAGATGGTAAGAACAAGTATCATTGGAGTTTTTTGAATAATATGTGCATACCCAAAGAAGAGGGTAGTGTTAGGATAAGGAGGATGTGTGATAGTAATTAAAACTTTCAACATGAAGAGGTTGTGGAGATTCAGAACTCACCCTTTATTATGGGCTAATTTTCTAAAATATACATATTGTAAAAGATCCCACCCAGTGAGCAAAGTACCAATATCCTCTGATTCTCATACATGGAAACAATTGATTAAGACTAAGGTCAAAGTGGAGCTCTATATCACCTGAAAGATTCAAGATGGTAATTCAACCCTCTGGTGGGATAATTGGATAGGTAATGGTCCATTATCTAGGCAGATACAGGGCTTGGGAAATCTGCCAAACTTCAAGTGAATATTTTTTTACACAATTGAGCACATGAACTGATTCCATTATCAATTCAGATATTGGTAACTATTATGAGAAGAATTTCCATGTATGGAATATCTCAGAAGATGGTCAGTACTCTAATAAATCTGCACGGCATTCCATCAGAATGAAAAAGGCAGAAAAATAAGTTCATGAGTAAGGTTTGGCACAATTCTATTACTTGGAGATTGTTTAAAAGAAAAATTCCTTTTGATGATACTGTAGAAAGGTGTGGTACTAACATTACCTCTAGATGTTTTTGTTGTAACTCTGCATAGGTGGAAATAATGGAACATGTCTTCATGAATAGTGATTTTTTGATTACATTAGGAATGAAACAATCCCCTGGGGATTAAGCATGAGTCTGGCACAATCATACGAACATTCAAAAGATTGTGGAAAGAGAATAACTATAATAGAGTGCGTAAGTTGATCCTCCAAATGACGCCTACTTTGATATATTGGGAAATCTAGAATCAAAGGAGTTCCTAGAAATATGACAGTCAAAAGAGATTTCATATTAATAACATGAAGAATCAAAGCATTTGGACTATCAAAGAGATTGTTTCAAAATAGATGCTTGGAATCGATATTTGTAATTTATTGACCGATTGTTTTTAGAATTAGTGCCCCGTTCGGTGACTTAAGGTCTCGAGAAGCTTTGTAATGAGTATTATGACTTGCGTGTGTGGTCGATATTGGTTTTCAGATGATTCAGGATTTTATTGAAAGAACAATTCTTATATTTGAAGCTTAAATGAAAAGAGTTGACCGGAGTTTGACATTTGAGAAAATGACTCCGGAATGGAATTTTTATAGTTTCAATAGCTTCGTATGGTGACTTCGGACATAGACGTATGTACGAATTCGGATTTGGAAGTTTGTAGGGAAATTCAGCGCATTTTGGCGTAAGTTGGAAGAGTTGAAGATTTGAAATATTTATAAGTTTGACCAAAGGTTGACATGATTGAAATCTGGTTCGAATTTTGATTCCGAAAATTGGAACACCTCCATTATGTCAGTTACGATTTGTGTGCAAAATTTGAAGTCATTACGGATTGGTTTGATATGCTTCGGCATAAGATATATAATTTGGAAATTTGAAAACTCACAAGTCCGATTTGAGGTGCAATATGTAATTTCAGCATTGTTTTGATGTGATTTCAGACCCTGAGTAGGTCCATGTTATTTTATGAGACTTATAGGTATATCTAGACAAGGTTCCTAGTGGCTTAGATTAGTTTCAGACGGGGTTCAGATTGTTTGGAGACTTGTTGAAGCTGGTGGAAATTCTCGTTACTAGTGCCTTCGCACCTGTGCATGAAGGACCACATGTGCGTGCTCGTGGAATTATGGAATTCATCATAGAAGAGACTTGGGAAGGCTGGATAGAGAGGCTCTGCGTTTGTGGATATTTAGGGCACATAAGCGACTGGCATCGGAGATGCAGAAATGAGGCTTGCAGCTACGATTGTGCAAGTGCGAAAGAAATGGCGCATGTTTGAGAGAGGGTTGTTGCGTGGTCACCGCAGGTGCGAGATTTTTTTGCAGAAACGAGCTCGCAGACGCGCAAATGTGTCCGCATGTGCGAAACAGTGTAGAAACATAAGGATCAAGTTTGGTCATTTCTCCATTTTCGTTTAGGAATTTTGGAGTTCAGTTTTGTGCGATTTTGGAAGAATTCTTCATGAGTTCGTCTTGAGCAAGTGTTCTATATCCAAAATTTATTACATTTCATAAATCCATGGTTAGATTCATCATTTATTTCGAATTTAATTTAATAAATTGAGAAACAATTGTGAAATCTTCCGAAAATGTAAAACAAAGTTTTGGAGGTCGAATTGTTGTCGGAATTTGTTAATTTTGGTATGGTTGAACTCATATCGCAATGGGTAATTGGGTTTTGCGAATTTTATAGGGTTCCGAGGTGTGCTCCCTGGGTATGATTTTTTAGTTTTAATTAAAAATTGAAATTTTATTATCTGAAATTGTTTTCTATGGGTTTTATTTATGATTTGAAGTTATTTTGGTAAGATTTGAGCCGTCCGGAGGTTGTTTCCCCCAAGAAGGTCATTTTAGAGTATCGTTCTAGCTTCATTGATGTATGCATCTTGCCTAACTTTGTGCAGGGAAACTACCCCGTAGGAATTGAGTCATTTGTGCTAATTGTGTCATGTGAAGGCCGTGTAACAAACTTAAAGTTGTGATTCATTTTACGATTTGAGACTACGAGGCGGTACACCTGGAGGGATCTTGTTTTCATTTCACATTTTCTGTGTACTTGTCGTTGATTGTTGTTTTCCTTCGTGTTGCACTATTTTCCCAGTTCTATGTAGCTAATCTTGTTGTGTTGATTGTTGTTTCAAACTTCATTGCCGCTTTTATTACACTGTATATTCCGTGGTGATTATTTTCTATGTGCCATTCATTGTCTCTGCTCTTATTTGTTCACTGGAATTATGGAAGAACACTTGCATAAGCATACACGTTGTTAAATCACCCATATCAGTTTTAAAAGGTGAATCATGATGTCATTAACCATCATACATACTCTTGTCTTTTTGCCTTCCGTGTAAGAATTATTCTATTGGCACGGGAGTCATCGGTGCGATTATGAGTTGAAATATGAGCATAAGATTCCAAGTGATTAGGGTTCATGAATTTGGACCCCTGAGTTGTGATTATGAGGTACGGTTCCTCGTGGAAATACGTGAACAGATCTGGTATGAAAGTGGTTGTTCTTATTAGGTTGTTTTTGGTTTTTCCTTTATTTGGTTTCCTCAGACTTAGACTGTGATCAGTTACTCGACAACATTATTACCTGACTGCTTCCTATTGAATATTGTTGTTACTTGTGTATCATTGCAATTATTGTGTTGTATTCCATATCCTACTTAGCTTTATGTTAATATTATTTCTCTGTTAGTTAATCTACACACTTGTTCAAGTTTTTTTTATCCCGATAGGTGTCTTGACTGTCCATCGTCAGTACTCCACTGAGATTAATCTTGATACTTACTAGGTACCGCTATGGTGTACTCATACTATGCTTCTGGACTTTTTTGTGCAGATCTAGATGCCTCGGTTGTTGTAAATAATTAGCTGGCTGGTCGAGCTGTGGAGACTCAAGGTAAACCTGCCGTCGCATTTGTAGGCCTGAGAGTCACCTTCTGATATTTTAAATGTACTGTTTAATTCCATCCGAACAGTTGCATTTAGAAATTTGTTAGCAAACATAGTAGAGCTTATGACTTGTACTACCAGTTTTGGGAATTATAATTTGTATACGCGATTATTTTTATTTGATGGTTGAATACTCCTAATTATTTAGTAAGTGTTAGGCTTACCAAGTCTTAGAGATTAGGTGTCGTCACGACATCCTATGGAGGAAAATTGGGGTAACGACAATGTGAATATTCAATGGCCTATGCAATGTAATACATTTGAGAAGCCAAAAACCAGTTCATACCTGGAAGCAAGTCATGTGGCAACCTCCTTCAAGTGGCACCATCAAGGTAAACACAGATGGTAGTTATATTGATAAAAGTGGGAAAGTGGAAAAGCAGGAATTGGTGGTATCATTAGGGATGGCAAGGGAGATTTAATTATTTCCTTCCATGTTCCTATTACTTTTGAAAGCAACAGCATGGCTGAGGCAACTGCAACAGAGTTTGGAGGGACATGGTGTAACCATTTGGGGTACACTAATTTTTCTCTTGAACTGGATTCTATTATAATTGCCAACATGCTCACAAACAGGACTACTAACGATCTAAAGATCAAGATGGTCCTAGACAAAACTGTATATCAACATCATTAAGACTACGAAAGTGACTATGAAGCACTAGTTTAGAGAAGGAAATCAAGTGGAATTTTTTTTAGTTAAACTGGGTACAACGTCTAACCAGATCTTGCTCTGTCATACCTATCAAAAACTTCCTAAGACTTATAAAGGACCTTTCCAATTAGATAAGTGGCAGTTGCCAAGCATAACGTCTAAGTACGACAATTGCAATTGTTTGTAAGCTAGGCTCTTTTATAGTAGTCTTTTCATTTAAGATGACGATGTATATACCTCATACTGATTTTTTTGAGTGATGGAATCACCATCACTACTAAAACATTTTCAAAGAGAGTCCATAAAAACCGACCGTAATCGGTCGGAATCCATCAAAAATCGGCTGATTTTCGACCGTTTTCAATTAGTTGATAAAACAATGGTCGCAAAGAGGGAGTGACCATAGATGGTCATTTTTTTTCCGACCGAAGTCGGTCGGTAACTGTCAACGCACTTTGACCAAGTTTTCGGACACAAAATAATGTTACCGACCAAATTCAGTCCGTATTGTTGAAAACATTTTTAAATATTTTTAAACTAGCGACCAAATTCGAACGAAATTTTAATTATTCAATTCCAACTGAAATCAATTATTATTGTTAAAATACATAATTATTCATTTTTATTTAAAATTGTCAATTCCAACCGAAATCAATCGATATTATTTAAATAATTAAAATCAGAAATAATAAATTCCGACCGAAGTCAGTTAGTAAATTTGATATTCTAGGAAATCATATGAACATTTTCGACCGAAGTCGGTCGGTTTTATGGGTAATATTTTGGCAGAATACAATTGTTTTATAGTTGCACCACCTGCCAACAACCAATCATCTATAATGGTAGCATTACATTGCTTCCATTCAACCAATAACAACAATAACAACAACAACAAGAACAATAATAACAATAATAACAACAATAATAACAACTATCAAAACTATATTAACAAAACATTTTCACCATCTCCACTAATCTATATTAACAATACATCATACCCAACAACAACACATTTCACAAGTTAAAAGTTCAAACATCATTAAATGAGTGTTTTGTACTAAATCATCTTCATCACCACTACTATAGCATTCATCATTGGCATGGTTAGAAGGATTGGCATGTGGGCAAGGCACGAGACCGGGGAATCGACAAAGCACTACTAACAAGAAGATTGACTAGCTGACCTCTAAGGATATTAAATTGTTGGTCCCTCTTTTCTAGCTGAACTTGAAGGGTATCAAATTGTTGGTCCCGCTTTTCTAGCTGAACTTGAAGGGTATCAAATTGTTTATCTCTCTTTTGTTCTCTAGCCTTTGTCTCTTCTAGCTCTACTGTCAGCTTTGCGATCTTCTTCTCCATAGACGAGAGAGACGACCCATCGATTTTCTCGCCCTAGGAAGAAGTCCCTATACCTTGCAATCCAGCCTTGCATCACCAAAATGATCTCTCTGGAAGGCCATATTCTATCCCCTTTTTAGGACCACCAACAACATCCAACCATATCTTCTGCGTTTCTTCGTCTGAAATAGGTGGCCGCTCTCCTTGCTCATTCAGTGGCAAGCTGTGAGTGAACTCCTCCATATTAATCTTGTAGCGACCCTTTATTTATAAGATATAAATTACTAACTATATAATATTATAAACATTAATTTAAAGTTATAGTAGTTGTGAAACTCACATATGTAGTCTCCGCCCGGTCCTCGACCCATCTACTTAGATTTGTCGGTGCCTTCTTCTTCTGGATACGAGTCTCCATAAAGAATACATCATGAGATTCCTCCCATATTTTTTTTCCTACAAATATAATAAAACATGTTAACTAAATTAAAATATATAAATATAGTTCGATAAAAATAGATGTGAATATTTTAAGGAATTACCAGTAGTCTCTTTGCAGTCCCCATTATCCTTGAACTCACACAGTGCAACGAGCCACCCTTCTCAGATAGTGTTGTGCATTGATCGGATCAGATCAGATCGAATTTAGCACATTTCGAATCGGATTTCGGATTCTAGAAAATGCAATCTGAATATGATCCGAATTAATATCAGATCTGATCGGATTTTAAATTTTGGATTGGATCAGATTTTCGAATTTTGGATCGGAATATTATGACTCAAAGTTGCAAACTCATATGCATATTTTTTTTCTAAAAGAGGCAATACAGTAAGAAAAAATCATGTTTCTGCAATTATGAGAGCGCTACGACGAAATATAGCTAAATCCATCAATTGTAAAGGTAATAACTCGGAGGAAAGTATAAAGGAAGTACGAATTATCTGAAATTAAAGTTTAGTATTTATACATGCCCTAATAATTTAGGATTTGAAATAGGATCAGATAAGATCGTATTAAAATTATCCCAATCCGAATCCGATCCGAAATCCGAAATTATAATAAACACAATCAGAAATCTGATCCAATTCAAAATCCGAAATTGAACTGATCGGTTCGGATTTCGGATATCCGATCCAAATGAACATCCCTATTCTCATATGCTGGGGCCTTCTTTTCATGTTCACTCATCTTCTCGAATTTGTTGCTGGTCCACTGCCTCGACAGATCCTCCCATATATGCGGTAGAACCCATGAAGTCTTCTTGCACTTCTTTCAAGCAGAGAAGAAGGAATCAGATAGTCTCTTATGGCATTTAAACAAAAAAATTGCAAGAATTTCAATGTTATCTCGGTCCTCCCAAGCACACTTGGTCTACAAATGAAGTGTGTAACATTAGATGAAAATATTTTTAATAGAATGCATCAATAGATAAGAAATGTATTGAAACCTTAAATTGATTGAAAATATTCTCCACAAGCTCCGAAGGAAATTCACTCCAAGTCATATAGGGCCCGTCATACAATCGTCCAACAACTTCAGTTATTGTCTTTGTAGTCTGACGATTAGGTTTGAACCTGCAACATAGCAATTACATTAAATAAACAAGAGTAGCTATTATAATTTAGCAAAAATAAAGAAGTAATAAATAAATCTTATCCATTTCCTTTAGGCATGATAATCATCCTATGATAACGATTATACCGCACTTCCTCATGATCATCATCCTCCGATGAATCTGAAGCGTGCGTAGAAGGCGGGGCATCTAGCTCAATGCTACTATCCCGGAGGATAAGTCTAGAAATGCTATGAGACGAACTCAGTGGAGAGAGAGAAAGGGTCACTGATGAAGATGGCTACGATCCACACACCTACATCGATCTATACCCCTAGAGCGATCAAGACCAGTACTGCGATCCGGCTGGCTGAAATCTAGATGGATGTGATCCAGCTAGTGATGAAGCAAACGAAGCAGATCCATGTAACTATATGCAGGATCATATGGAGGAAGTGGGGTATAGCGTTGTGGCGGAGAATGGTAAGCATACTGCTGGGAGGGAGAATGGTAGGCTGTCTGATGAGTAGATAGATGTGGTGGAATATATATGTGCCTAGAATATTTCTACTGGTCATCAGTAGCGGAGGGATACAAGTGTGGAGTGGAAGGAAGCAAGGGTGTAGAACCATTATCGTGATCCATAGGCCTTTTATCCTTCCTAGACCTACCTTGACCCCTACCGGTCATCTACATAAATTAAATAAAATGTTAGAATTGAGAATGTAAATCTGTATAAGTTGAGAGCGCTTGAAAAACTAACATGCTAGTCGTCTTCGAAGTATCCTTCCTCGTCCCAAAATTCCTTCTCTTCTCTTATTTCATTTTCATTAGGTGATTATTCATCTTCATTTTGTATTGTAGTTACTTCTTCAACTATGCGTTGAGGATGCTCCAAGTCATTTGTTAACTGGTCATCCACAATCTGGTTAACACTTGAGGTATCATTTTGGTAAGAAACATCTAGAACATTTTTAACTTCCACCATACCAACATGTTTAGTTTGGATGATAACAAACAAATCAGCCTTACCGCTCCGTAATGGATATGAAGCATAATAAATATACTTGCCTAACCTTTTCTGCAATTATAAAAGGATCACAGTGATCATACTCCCTCTTTTTATTAACCTGGATTATGTTGTACTGCAAGTGTATATTTGTACCTCTTCTAGGTGTTGGGTCAAAGTAATTGCATCGCAAAAGTATGATCATATTTGTGATAAATCTAGAATATGATTGATCACACCATAATAATCATTTCCCCCATCCTTGTTACTTTCACCACCTTTGACACACACCCCACTGTTATTGCTTTTTTATACTGGGAGCATTCCTGAGTTTGAAATTTCTAACCATTCACAAAATATATAAACTTAGTTGTAACCTTAGGTGCAGTTCCCTAAGATATGTCTTTCAAAAATTAATTAACACCGTTGTTTGGATAATTGACCTACATGTAGTATTAAATAAATAAAAAATGAGCAAGTATATTTACAAGTGACCAAATATGTATATTCACACATGAGAAAGTATGTAAGATGCACGTACACACTCTTTGAACCATAGCTCAAATGTAGCATATATAGCATCATGGCCAAATTGACTCACGAAGTCACTGAGCGATACATTGAAAATATTTTTAGTTGCATCAACCAAATAAAATAGTGGTCCATGTAAATTAATCTTACGTCAATACTTACTTAAGAAGCGGTTGAACTTCCAGACAATTTAGCAACACATGATTTAAAGCTGATTTGTACTCCATACTACTTAGGCCCCATTTTGTTAAATCTTTAGAACCTCGAACTGGTTGATTGAATATAGACAATAACGGATATAATGGATCTATCTCAATCATGACACTGTGTCGAAGTAGTAGAAACAAAAATGGGCAGTTTTCTTTGCAAGGTAGGCTTTGCGTATGGATCCTTCAATCCTATTCCTCTGTTTAACAAATTATTTACACTTGCCGATAGTCATGCAATTTGTCATATTAGACTATACTGTTAAAGAAAATTACAAGAATAAATCAAGGTTCGATCATTACCTCTCGAATGAATACATCCACCTTCACTGAACCGACCTTCCAAGTCGCGCATCGTGTACAAGGTGAATTAAAAGGTGTTCCATCATATAAAAGAAACAACATGGAAAACTTCTTTCCAAATTATTACTGATTACAAGAATGTTCCAATTCATTTTAAATAGGTTTTCTTTCCTTAATGTGGTAGAACATAAGTCTTTGTAGAACATACTTATCTCTATGATAGGTTTCCACATATTTTCAGGCAAACCACAAAATGCAATAGGGATTAAGGTTTCCATGAAGATGACAATCATGACTTTTCATATGAGCCAGCTTTCCCTCAACCATATCGGCATATTTTTCCAGGTTTGAAGCATAAACCTCGAGCGTCTTTAGGTTTTCATCCCACTCACAAATATGTCGTCTTTTGTGATGACCCAAAAGGTCACCTTAGATAATTTAAGCTATATCTGTGTTCCGAGGCTCCGAG
>ML243972.1:13600-107390 GCA_005239495.1 Nicotiana undulata | reverse complement strand
CTTGAAACGAGCCCTAGTCTAAGCAATATGGTATTAAATGTGCTGAAATTCTCCGGCACATCAGCCGATTGGTTCAGCACCTCTCACATGGAAGCAGTTCTCCACGATCTTTTTGGAGAAGTATGTTCCTCAGTACCACAGAGAGGAACAACGCAGACAGTTTGAGCAGCTGCGCCAGGGAGAGTTGTCAGTTACTCAGTACGAGATGCGATTTTCCGAGTTGGCTAGACATGCTTCTGAGCTAGTCCCTACTGATAGTGGAGAGGTCATCCTGTGGAGGAGGCTACTTGGGAGACCGAGCGGGAGATGCGGAGCAGATATTCTCACTTGTTTGAGACTCCAGGTATGTTTCTATACCTGTTCGAGGACGAACATTTTTTTAAGAGGGGAAGAATGTAACGACCCGGTCAGTCGTAATGTAGAATCTGTATTATATTTATTATTAATGCATTTTCATAGGTTGTTTATACTGTCCATGATGTATTAGAGTTGGTTATCTCGGGCTTGGAATGATTATAGAAGAAATTAAGACACATAGTCTCTAAAAGTAGCTTTAGAGTTAGAAAAGTCAACTGAGTGTTGACTTATAAATGACCTCGGAATACGGATTGTATGGATCAGATAGCTTTGTTAGGTGATTTTGGACTTAGGAGTGTGTCCGAAATATTTTTGTGACGTCCGGTGTAGAATTAGTCTTGAATTGGCGAAAGTTAGTTTTTGGCGATTTCTGGTCGGCATTGAAAAATAGGATATCTGGGTCGGAATGGAATTCCGATAGTTGGAACAGGTTCTTAATGTCATTTTGGATATGTCTGCAAAATTTCAGGTCAATCGGAGTTGTTTTGGATAGTTTCGGCGTCGTTGGTGGAATTTAGGAATTTCAAAGTTCATAGGCTTGAATTTGATGTGATTTTGGTGTTTTTATGTTGTTTTTGGTGTTTCGAAGGATCGAATAAGTTCGAATGATGTTATGGGACATGTTGGTATATTTTTTGATATTTATGAGGGCTTCGGGTGGATTTCGAAAGGTTAACGTATCAATTCAGACTAGAATAAAAGCTGCAGCATTTTTTCACATCAGCATGAATAGTAACTCGGATGAACAGTAACCCGGGTGAACAGTAACTTGGATGAACAATAACTTGGGTGAACAGTAACTCGGATGAATAGTAACTCGGGTAAACAGTAAAACGCGTGAAAAGTATTTTAATAAACCCTCCGCGACCATTAAACCGTTTTACACCATTTTTGAACAGGAAAAGAGCTTTGAGGCGATTTTGAAGAGAGGAAATCATTGTTTTTCATTGAGGTAAGGATTTTGGACCCTAAAACTCGATTATTTGTGATTAAGGAACAAAATATCAGTGTTTAATTCATGAAAATCAGTAGAAAAAGGTGGAGTTAGGGCTTGAGATTATGAGACCTTCTAGGGATGATTTGAGGGGTCAAACGAACTCCGATTTTCGAGTTCTTTATATGTACGGACTCGTGAGATGATGAAGAACATTTTGGTATAAAGTTTGTCAAGTTCCAGAATGCGGGCCGGGGGGTCGAGTTTTGACTGATTTCGGGTTTTGTGCTTAAAATCGATATTTTTCAATTGGAATTCATTCCTTTAGCATAATTTGATGATAAAAATCTGAACTTGGTAGATTTGGAGCACTCGTAAGTTGATTCGAGAGGAAAGCGTGTTGCAGAGTAGCTTTTCGGGCTAGTTCGAGGTAAGTAATGTCTTTAAATCATGTCGTGAGGGTATGAAACCCAAGACTTTGCATCCTTTCACGGTTTTGGAGTGCACAAATGGGGAATTTGGAAATATATTCCTTTTTAGGTGACTATTGAGTTGCGAAATCGCTTTTAAAGCCTATGCTTAATAGTATTGATATATTTTTGATATATTTGGGCTGTAAGCCATGTTTGGGGCCTAGTGCCGATCTGTTAAAACCCTTGCGGGCTATTTTACTGATATTCCTCACTTGATATGTTATGATTTTTCACTCAGTCCTTCTTGATAATTATTTTGACTCTCAGAGTATGTTGATATTATTTCTTGAAAATGAAATACTATTTTTGGGTCAAGAACCCGGTATATTTATGGCCCGAGTGGCATATTGAGAGTGTCTGACTGAGTGAGGCCGAGATCCTATATTGTGAGGATGTTATGATATGAGAGAGGCCGAGTGTCTGAGAGTGATTGATGCCATGATTTGGCTTATTTATAGCGCTTGGGCTGAAGGAGCCCCTCCAGAGTCTATACACACCCCCAGTGAGCGCAGGTACCTACTGAGTGCGAGTGCCGAGTGATGAGTGATTGGGAGGCATGAGTGACAGTGAGGTTGCCCGAGGGGCTTATGCTAAGTGACTGTGAGGTGCTGAGTGACTGTTACTGAGAGATGGTGAGGTGCTGAGAGATTGATTATGAGAGATGAATTGGCCCGAGGGGCGGTTTTATAATGATATTTTACTAACTTTTGATTATGATTCGTTTCATCTTTCATACTGATATTTTGGGAGTTTTTACTGAGAAACGTTTTTTATTATGATTGAACTTTTGATTATGATTGAAAATATACTTGTTCAAAGGATTTTTACTAAAATTGATTTTCAAACTTATGTATTAAATGTATACTTTATGGAGACTCGGTGTTTTACTGTTTTGTGGATAGGTGTATTTGTTGTTGTGTGTTTCTTATTATTCAGACTGTGATTTATTTTCATTACTACTGAGTTGGCATACTAATCATTAATCCCTGCACCTCTGTGTGCAGATCCAGGTTCTGGTTCGGAGCAGTAGCCATCCGAGTTCGTTATCGTCAGCTTTGGGATTTTGAGGTCGCTGTCCAGCGTCTGCAGCTTCTCCATTTCCCTTCCTTTATTAGTATTAGTATTTTATTCCTAGACATTGTTTATGACATTAGCAGATTTAGTTTTATTCTTAGATGCTCGTGATCGGTTGACTCCAGTCCTGGGGGGATTTGTTTAGACTGTTAGTTTATATTATGGTTGCTTACAGACTTAGAGGAATTTTTATACTTCATATGCTGGTATTTAATGATATTGAGTAAATTTATTAAAATAAATGTGTAGTTATAGACAAGGATATGTAGGCAGCTCAGATACCAGGGTTCGGTCACATTCTCCTTTCTTTAAGTTTTTGGTCTCTCTAAATAAGAGTCGGGTCAAAAAACCCGTCTAGTCGTTCTTTGTCTGAAAACTCTTCGTTTTTCCAGTCAAAGAGGGGCAGTTGTAGACGTGTAATTTTTGACCCTCCCAGAGATTTTATACATTTTAGCATTTAATATTTAGTTTAGGCTTAATATCGTCATTTTAGCTAGTTTTAACTCTTTTACTTTATTTTAAGTACAAAAATTTTAAAAAAATACAAAAAATGAGTTTATTTTAATATTTAATTAATTAAGTTTTTATTAATATTTTTAGAATTATAAATCTTGTATCATTTTTAAAAGGAAGAGTGAGTTTTTGGGTTGTAAAGTCCATTTTTTGGTCTTTGGCCCAATTTCAAAAGCCCATTCCCCGTAGCCCAATACTCAATAACCTAACCCTAAAACCTATACTCCTTCTTCTTAGATAACACCCTTACACCCTAACAAGAAGACGACGGTTCTTCTTCTTCTTCATCCTCTCCAGGAGCCGCAGGCCGCACCACACCTCTGCCGGAACTCCATAGCCACGTAACAGCACCCCCTCATTTCGGGCTCCCTCATCTCCTAAGCAAAGAGACCAGTGACCAACCCTAAGAGAGGAGGAGCAGCTTCAGCCGTCTCCAGCCGCTGAACGTCCTCCCAGACCTTTAAACCTTTACACCTTCTTCTTCACCCTCCATCCAACCGCCGCCAGACCTCCCTGCTCCACCAGTCCGGACATCTCCCTCTTACTAGAAGCCATTGCCGCCTAAAAACAACCTACAGCAACTCCATACGCACACACAAATTAGTCGTCACCCTCACACCGTTCACAGCCTTCACCAGCTTTGCCACCGGAAAGCCACCAATGTATTGGTAAAATAAAAAAAGTTTCACACGTAAGGTGATTCATGACAACTCAGCCAGCTATGTGGACCAAGGGAAACGCGGCAGCTGGATATGATGCTATAAAGAGGTACAGAACAAAGAGTCGCGGATCAATAAACCTACGAAGTAATCAACCACGGGAAACTCAACCTGATTGAGAAAGGAAAGAGACACGGTCAGAATGAATCCAGACAAAGCTATGAACAGATTCAAGGATCCTCAATTAACGACTCATACGTTATGTAACCTTCATACAACAGTTACGGTTATCCTTTGTAATGCCTCATTAATGCAATAATTAGTAATTAATGGACGATCATTGATGTTATATTAAGAAACCCCCTATATAAAGGAGGGGAGGATAACTTGTAAAGGGCATCTGAACTTCAAAGATAATACATTTTACTTTATGGGCATCATACTATCGCCTTTTCTTTATTTAATAATATTTCCTTGATTATCAGTAACCTGTGTTCATCCTAATAATAACTTTGGTCAAAGGATCTAATCTTTTGGTTAAACAAATTGGTTCCGTTACCGGGAATTCTGATAATCTTAGTTTGCTTTTCAATTGATATCCTCTAAATTATGTCGAACTCCAAGGACAACAACCAACAGAGGAATGGAACCCCAGTTCCATCACCTCAAAGAACCCCACGTGGTTCAAGGGAACCATCCACGGAAAGATCTGATAACAACGCAATAACAATGAGCAAACGGTAGAACAAGATCGAATAAAGCAAATGATTGCAGAATATGTAGGACAAGCTTTGCAAGAATTTGGAAGGGGGATACCGGCGGCACCACCTGCATCGCTGACACCACCTCCAAATAATACTATCACCATGGAAAATCCTCAGTCTGGGTTGGCAAACTCAGCAAAGGGTGACACTCCCAACAAATCTCTCAAAGCGAGACCAGGTATGACTAATAACTCTGAATTATAAAATTTACTGCTAACCATGCAGAAACAGATAAAGGAACAAAACGATCGAATCGAGCAAATTTCTGGAGTACCATCTGTTATCAAGGGAATTGATGTTGGTAGATACTCTCAACAACCTTGGAAACCAAGCGCAGCACCCTTGCCTATACCCAAGAAGTTTAAAATTCCTGACTTTCCTAAGTATGATGGAACAACTGACCCACGCGACCATGTAACCGCTTTTACTACTGGAGTAAAGGGCAACGATTTAACAAAATAGGAGATTGAGTCAGTCCTTGTCAAAAAATTCGGAGAAACACTTACCAAAGGAGCTCTAACTTGGTATTCTCTTCTCCCTGAAAATTCTATAGATTCTTTTGCTGAGCTTGCAGATTCTTTCATAAAAGCACACTCTGGAGCACAGAAAGTCGAGAAAAGAATGGAGGACATATTTAAAATAAAGCAAGGAGACACGGAACTACTCCGTGAATTTGTAGACAGGTTCCAACGAGAAAGAGTGCAATTACCCAGGGTGCCTGATAACTGGGCAGCCATGGAATTCGCAAGTAATCTAAATGAAAAAATCTCGGAAGCCACGAGGAGACTCAAAGAAAGTCTAAGAGAATTCCAAGCTACAACGTGGAATGATGTATATAACAGGTACAGTACTAAAATTCGAATAGAAGAAGATATCATTGCTCGTTCGAGAGATGAAGATCATTCTAGATCCAGACGTTCTGAATCAAACAAGAGATCAGGTAAAAATAGGTACGATCCTTAGTTAGGACCATTGGGGCGTGAAACTCTTCCCAGGTTCGAAAACACTAGGTTAGATTATAAACCACCAAGCAGAGATGTGGGCTCATCCTCATCTAGATCCAGAAAGGATCAGGATGAACAACCTAGAGGTAATGCACGCATTGGGGATCATACCTTTAATGTAAGTACTCCAGAACTTGTTTCAATACTAAGAAATATGGGAGATAAGGTTAAATGGCCCAAAGAAATGCAGTCAAATCCAAATAAAAGAAACCCAGATTTCAGGTGTGAGTTCCATAATGATCATGGACACAGGACTGCAGATTGAAGATTTTTACAAGGTGAAATAGAACACTTATTGAAACAGGGCTATTTAACAGAATTGTTTAGTGATAAAGGTAAACAGGCATATATGAAGAACAGGCAGGAGCCCCCGAAACCTCCTTCTCCAAAAAGAACCGTCAACGTGATACATGGAGGAGAGTAAGTGAACGGAATAATTTGCAAATTAGCCTCGAAAGTCACAATTACCCACGGAAAGCGGATTCGAGAAAATCCAGATGAAGACGACATAACCTTTGACAATGCAAATTTTGGCGGACTAATGCTTCCCCATAATAATGCTCTGGGAATATCCTTACTCATTCATGACACTAACGTTAAAAGAGTGTTGATTGATCCAGGTAGTTCAGTCAATATCATCTTGTTAAGAGTCGTGGAAGAAATGCTCATGGGAAATCAGGTGATCCCAAGGGCACGATCCATATCAGTGTTTGATAACTCTACGGTGATAACCAAAGGAGAGATCGAACTTAGCACTTACGCCGAGGGAATAACTAAGAACACCAAATTCCAAGTCATTGATACTGACATGGCTTATAACGTGATTATGGGAAGGCCTTGGATCCACGACATGAAAGCAGTACCCTCCACCTTACACCAGGTAATTAAATTCCCCTCAGAATGGAGAATCAGACAAATTAGAGGAGATCAACAGACCTCCATAAATATAAATTCCGTGGAACTTTATAACAAAAAAGAGACGGAAGAACCGGAAAATAGAGAAATCTTTCAAACAGATGTCACCGGCCAAACATGTACAGAAAAAATTACTGACCAAACAGGTACGACAGAAGTAGATGTTCAAACAGGTATGAGAGGAGATACCCACGAGAAGGTGAATCCAGTCACCATGGAATATGGGTTAGACCACATAGATGTCGACTCCAGACCAGACGTCATTCATGAACCAGAAGAAGACGAACACATCAAAACAACTACGGAAGAGCTCGAAAAGGTTCCATTGTTTGAACAAAAACCTGAACAGAAGGTGCATGTAGGCACGAGGCTGAGCCCCGGTCAAAAAGGTACGTTAATTGATTATTTAAAGGCTAACGCAGATTTCTTTGCGTGGTCCAACTCAGATATGACAGGTATTCCACCAGAAGTGATGGCTCATAAACTAAATGAAGATCCATCATTCGCACATGTTAAGCAGAAAAAAATAAAGCAAGGACCATTCAAGAACCAAGTGATTGACGAAAATATACAAAAACTCTTGAAAATTGGTTCGATACGAGAGGTAACGTACCCTAACTGGTTAGCTAACACTGTGGTGGTACCGAAAAAGAATGGCAAATGGAGGGTATGCGTAGATTATACTGATTTAAATAAAGCATGTCCCAAAGCTTCATTCCCATTACCACATATAGATCAAATGATTGATGCTACCGCGGGTCATGAATTATTAAGCTTTCTAGATGCATATTCTGGTTATAATCAGATTAAAATAGATCCTTCAGACGGGGGAAAAACCTCCTTCATTACGAACATGGGGACTTACTGCTATAAAGTCATGCCTTTTGGCTTAAAAAACGCTGGAGCCACTTATTAAAGGCTAGTGACTAAGATGTTCCAGGAACATCTGGAAAAGCGATGGAAGTTTACATCGATGATATGCTGGTAAATTCAACATGGGCGAAAGACCATTTCCAGCACCTTTCTATTACTTTTGAAATTTTACGCAGGTATAATATGAAGTTGAATCCAGAAAAATGCGCTTGCGCTGTGCAATCAGGTAAATTTTTGGGTTTCCTTGTATCAAACAGAGGAATAGAGGTAAATCCCGCTCAAATTAAAGTTATAGAAGAAATACCTGATATACTAACAAATAAAAAAGAAGTTCAAAGACTAACGGAGAGAATAGCAGATTTGGGAAGATTTATTTCCAAGTCTTCCGAAAAAAGTTTTAAATTCTTTTCAGTCCTCAAAAAGCAGAATCAGTTCGAATGGACTGAAGAATGTCAACAGGCCCTCAAGAATCTGAAGGCTTATCGATCAAAACCTCTGTTGCTATCAAAGCCAAAAGAAGGGGAAAGATTGTACATCTACTTAGCAGTCCTAGAAATTGTTGTAAGTGCAGTATTGGTAAGAGAAGATAAAGGTAAACAATCTCCTATTTATTATGTAAGTCAAACTTTACTGGATGCTGAAACCAGATATCCACATCTAGAAAAGTTAGCCTTAGCTTTAATAATGGCATCTAGAAAATTACGACCATATTTTCAATGTCATTCAATC
The DNA here is from genome assembly GCA_005239495.1 of Nicotiana undulata. Taxonomy (NCBI): domain Eukaryota; kingdom Viridiplantae; phylum Streptophyta; class Magnoliopsida; order Solanales; family Solanaceae; genus Nicotiana; species Nicotiana undulata. The sequence goes on along the minus strand of ML243972.1, from coordinate 99,095 downwards.
ACTGTTGTGACTTCATATCCTTTAAGAAATATTTTGCATAAGCAAGAATTGTCAGGAAGATTAGCCAAGTGGTCCATAGAATTAAGTGAGCATGATATAATATATCACCCTAGGACTGCAATTAAGTCTCAAATATTAGCTGATTTCGTTGCTGACTTTAGTAATAGCATTGTCCCTGAAGTGGAAAAGGAGTTACAACTCTTTAACAGTGCTAATCCAGGTATATGGACCCTATTTACCGATGGCTCTTCCAATGTAAAAGGCGCAGGCTTAGGCATAGTCTTAATATCACCCACGGGTGAGAAGACACGACAGGCTATTAAATGTTATCCTATAACTAACAACGAAGCAGAGTACGAAGCTGTCATTTCAGGACTAGAACTCGCACGAGAACTCTCAATCGAGCAAATCGTAATTAACAGCGACTCCCAACTGGTAGTAAATCAGATGCAGGGGACTTACATCGCTCGATAGACTCGGATGCAACAGTATCTGGAAAAGGCACGAGAGCTCGTAAGACAATTTAAAACATGGAAGGTAATACAAATACCTATGGAGGAAAATGTAGAGGAAGATGCATTGGCTAACCTCGCAGCAGTCACGGAAGTAACAAACAAAGACAATGCAATCGTCGTTCATCTATTCCATTCAACGATCGGCCAGGACAGAAATGAGGTAACTTTCAACAATTTAACCTGGATTGGAGAAACGAAATTCTTAATTTTTTGCAGAATGGCACCGTACCTGAAGACAAGAAAACAACTCAAGCACTTCGCTGCAAAGCTGCACGGTACTGCCTCATTCGCAATTCACTATATCACAAGATGTTCGGAGGGCCCCTAGCTAAATGGCTCGGACATAATCAAACGGAGTCTGTGATGAAAGAAGTCCATGAAGGACATTGTGGAAATCATTCAGGAGCGAGATCCTTGGTAAAACCCTAATCAGAGCCGGGTACTATTGGCCTAAGATGGAAGAAGATGCCGAGAACTTCGTATCCAAATGCGACAGGTGCCAAAGGTTCGCCAATAACATGCATCGACCAGCGGAATTATTGCATCCAATTATATCTCCATGGCCCTTCATGAAATGGGGGATGGACATAGTGGGACCTCTTCCCCCAGCTAAAGGACAGGTACGGTTTCTACTCGTACTTTCCGATTGTTTCACAAAATGGGTAGAGACAGAAGCATTCAAACAGGTGCGAGAAAAGGAAGTTAAAAGCTTCTTATGGCGAAACATAATATGCCGTTTTGGAATAACGAAGGAAATCGTGTGTGATAATGGACCACAATTCATAGGCTCTCAAATCACAGACTTCTTTGAAAGCTGGCAAATCAAACGGATCACTTCAACACCATACCACCCCGTGGCTAATAGTCAAGCTGAGTCAACAAATAAAATCATCACCAATAATATAAAGAAGCGGCTAGATAAAGCCAAAGGAAATTGGCCTGATGAATTACCAGCAGTATTATGGGCATACAAAACAACATCAAAAACACGGGAGAAACTCCCTTCGCACTTGTCTATGGCTCATAAGATTTAATACCCGTGGAAATTGGCGAACCAAGCATAAGGTTTATAACAGTCACGGAGGAAGCAAACGATGATGAGTTAAGGACTAATCTAGACCTGCTTGAACCACGAAGGGAAGTAACATTAATACGGATGCCAGCTCAAAAATAAATCATAGAGCGTTACTACAACCGTAAAGCTCATCTCATATACTTCAAGATTGGGGACTTCGTCCTCAAAAAGGTCTTTCAATATACTAAAGAAGCAGGCGCAGGAAAGATAAGTCCAAATTGGGAAGGACCATACAAAGTCTGAGGCATAGCTGGGAAAGGCGCCTACGATCTAGAAGCTATGGACGGCAGAATCCTACCGACAAGCTGGAATACCATCCACTTGAAGAAGTACTACTTCTAAGGAAAAGAAGTACCCTCGGTCAGGTATCGCACGTTCGATTTTATTTTGAACATTTAGAAATTTTACTAACCTTTTTAGGTAATAAGCATAAAGTTAACCCGTCACCAGATGATGATATTAGACCTGCAAAGACGCGAGGAAATAACTGAATTTCCGGTCTAGGGTCACACTTTCTGATGGACGTTTTAAAGGGTTAAGAAGTCATCATCTAAAAAACTATATACCTTCAAGTCCCGCACAATTTTCCTTTTCAGAAAAAGGACCACAAGGAAGGAATAGTCAAGTGCTCAAGATTTCATTATTCAAAGCTCAAACACTTGGGGGACTATACAGTATGGAAGTCTAAGACGAAGCAAAGAAGACTATCAGAAAGTCAAAGCTCGAGCCTGAAGATCCATCTACCCAAGAAGTTAAGTGATACGAGCAGAATCGAAAGAGCCTAAGACACAAGTACAAACCCTAATTCAAAAAAACCTTCGAACATGTTCAGGCTTAAAGGCAAAATATTAGCCACGAGGAAGAAATGCACATCTTTGTACTTATTCAAAATTATTGTAACAAAAACAGTTAGGGGTAAAGGATCATCATAATTGTACTCATTCAAAAAACTGTTGTGCTTTAAAACAGTTACAAAATCTCTGTACTCATATAGAAAATTGTTATCAAATAAAACAGTTACGGATGAAAGATCAAAATCCTTGTATTCAAATAAAACAGTTACGAATGAAAAAGCATTTCCTCATACTTATTAAAAAATGTTGTTAACAAAAACAGTTACGGGTAAAAACCCCAATCTTTATAAAAACTGTTACTAATGAAAAACAGTTGTTCCCTTGTATTAACTCGAAAAAACCGTTACTTATGAAAAACAGTTACGAAATACAAGTGTACATCATATCTGTTAATAAAAACAGTTGCAACATGAGTTTTAGACGATAATCAAAACACATGTAAAATGTCGTGGAAGTTCAAACAAAAAACTTTCCTCAGAAACATTCTCAAACGTGTGGAAAAATTCCTATCACTCTATTGCATTATTACACCATTATGAAATTGAGACGTCTTCTTCATTAAGTGTCAATCAAAAAGGGTCCTCTTTCATAAACAAAGTCTACTTCAAAAAAGGCTCACATTTTATATACAACACCGTGCCTACTACGAAAAGGTACGAGTGATTTCGGCATCTTCATGCAAAAATTCATAGGTAAAACAAAAACCTCAAAAAATCAAAACATGCAAAAGACTTAAGAGTGAAACAGAAGCTCAAAGCAAAAAAAGAAGTCATAACTTGCATATATTCAAAAAAGAGCGGCTAAGTAAGAACTAAGTACTAACTAGTACTTAGCCGCATATAATTTATACATTAAGGTGCCCCTAAGTTGTCAGTTGGGGACTTTTAAAAGATCCTAATTTACCCCAGATGGAGCTGGGGTAACCACCAATCAAATAAAAGAAAAGGGGTGAACCAACCCTTTAATCTTCTTGAGGAGGAGGATTGACCTCTTCACTAGTAGGAGGAACGGGAGCGACTTGGGACGAAGAGGCATGAGCAGCAAAAGTCTCACCATCAGGTGAAGAGAGGTTATGACCTTGTTGAGCCTTCTCCATGGATTCCTTAGTTTTATCTATTTCAGCACTAAGGTCGAAACCCTCTTGACTCATTTCCGTCAATGTGTCAAGACGAGAATTCATGTACGCCCAGCTCACATCGACAGCAGCCGCCTCTTCGAGATCTTCATAATCTCTCGCCCATACTTGAAGCTCAGCTTTTAACCCGTCCTTCTCCGCTTCAGCAGCTTCATGGGCAGCCCTCAAAGGTACAATCGACTCCTCCAGGTATTGGACTATGTCTAAAGAAATACGAAGATCCTCCTGGGTCCGGGTGAGTGATTGCACAAGATCGCCTGAGTATTCCTCCTTCTGCCTCAGCAAGTCTTTCAAGTTCCTAACTTCTTCGGAGGCACGTGACAACTGCTCAGCAAATGAAGAATCAAGAATGCTCATGTCCTTATCAACCTGATTGGAAGAAGCCTTCTCCACTGCTAGTTCTGCTGACATGATTCTTATTTGTTTCTTCAAAGTATCCCTTTCTTCTTCTTCTATGGCTTCCATATCGATCCTTAAGCTATCATATTGTCCCTTCCAATTCCCTGCTTCAGCATGCCACTCCTTTAGCTCTTGCTCCGTGTGAGAAATCCTTTTCATAAGCTCTATGCCTATAATATTGGTCTACAAAAAAAGGAATATATTAGATACGATAAATTTCATGTACAAAAATGAAATAAAAGGAAACGCATTTTCACCTTCAAAGAAGAATGGACGACTTCATTAGCCCATGTAAGGGCGCCATGGCTATCAAGCTTGATCTTCTTAAAAAGGCTTCCATCATCCAGAACCTCAATAAGCACTTACCTCATCTCCCTGCTGGAAGACCCTACTTCTCTAACAGGAGGCACGGAAGCAGGCTGAGATAAAGGAGCCACAGGTAAGGAAATTTGTAGAGCAGAAGAAGTAACAGGCACGGAAACTTGAGGGGGTGAAAGAACCACGGGCATGACAGCAGTAGGAGTAGTAATAGCTAAGGGAGTGGAGGAAATAGCAGGAGCATACGAACGAGCTTCTTTGAAAGAAAAAGCGGGAAAGAAAGCCAAGGGGACTTCATCAATAGCAGAACCAAAAACCTTTGTGGAACAAATGATCCGTAGACTCATGTACAGGAAGGAGAGAAACATCTTCATAGGTAGAGGGTATGACTTTCGGCACAGAAGGAACAACTCCGGTTGAAGACTCATCGTCCAAAATCACCCTCCTTCTTCGTGACCTATGCACCAAAGTGCGCTCCTCTTTTTCTTCTTCTTCTTTTACAGATCGAGACTCAACAACCTTCCTCTTCGAGGAAGAAGAACCAGCAATAATCTCTTGAGCCTGAGCCAAAGATATCTTCGTGATAGACGTAGCAGACACCCCACGAGCAGAAAACCCTATCAAAAGGAAAAAGGTTAAGCAAAAAAAAGGAAAAGAAGCTAGAGTAAGGAAAGAAGCGGAAACAAAAGCTTCACTTACCGTGGGTCTTTACTTGCCAACCGTACTTCCCAGAGAAGTACTTCCAAGACCTTTCTTCCAGGGGAGAAACTGAAAATAATTTTTCTACCCAATCACGGATACCGGAGACATTCTCAACAGTACCCATGATTGCTGAAGAAAGAAGAAACAAATATGGTGTTAGTAAAACACTTCAAGAAAAAAGAAGAAAAGTAACAAATGTGAGCTAAAATGTACTCACGTGCACGATTCCACTTCTCAGGGAAGGGAAGATTTTCTTCACCCACTAAACCAGCAGTGGGAACAGTGACGTACCGGAGGTAACAACCTTTGTCTTTATCATCTCCAGGGGTTACCAACACTCTTTTACTCCTGGCATCCAAAGTAAACACCCCTTGCCGAAATAAGGCAGAAGTATAAAGATGAATAAGATGGTTAAAAGTAAAAGGAACTGAGGCTAAAGAATTCTAAACTCCTAAGACATGCGACAACTCGCCACACAAGCGGACCAATTTGTCCTAAGAAAATATTGAAGAAACGACAAAATTCGATTATGACTGGATCAATGGGAGGTCTAAACCCTAAAGTAAAAGGGTACATATAAACAAAAGAATATCCCGTCTTATAAGACGTTATTCTTTGATTGCTATTCGGAATATAGATAAGAAAATTAGACCTCCAAAAACATTCCCTACGAACAAGGGAAATCTGACCTTCAGTAATAAGAGTGGGATATCTCTCAACACTATCAAGGGAAGAAGACTGATCTACGAGGACATGATTGTCCCTAGTAAAGACAAACTCAGCAGGAATGATTTCGTCAACTCGAGGTTCACGAAGGTGTTCATATCTACCTCTTGGCAAAGACCTGGAAGCCCTAGCCCTTGGAGAAACTAAAGACCTAGCAGAAGGAGGGGAGACTATATGAGAAGAAGAAGAGCCTCTCGAAGGAGTGGACGCTAGACTCCTTAGTCTACCACCCCTCTGACTCCTAGTCGGAATAGAAGAAGGTGTTAAACTCTCAACGTCTATTACTCTTTGGATTGACTTGAATAAGACATATTTACGAAGGCGAGAAGAAATTCTTTACAAGGGACAATTTAGAAAGTGTTCCGTGGAAGTGAAGAAAGGAAGGGAAATATTTATACTTAAGGAAAACCGTCAAACATGGGAAAAACAATGATGAAAATTCATAATTGAAGGTCACTTCGTGACTAACGTAGTCGCAAAAAGCCCTAAAAGACGCCGAGTAACTGCAGAACCAATCCGGAAAGGACACGTGGTTTGAGCATTAAATAGAAGTGACAAACGACGCCTATGTTCAGAGAAGGATACAATGTTTCGAGGTCGAGCGGCGGCAAAATATTCCCGCCATAAATGCGTATCCACTTACCAAATATTAATCGATAAATAAATGATAAGTGGGGGGACTATCTGTATTGGTAAAAAAAAGTTTCACACGTAAGGTGATTCATGACAACTCAGCCAGCTACATGGACCAAGGGAAACGCGGCAGCTGGATATGATGCTATAAAGAGATACGGAACAAAGAGTCGCAGATCAATAAACCTACGAAGTAATCATCCACGGGAAACTCAACCTGATTGAGAAAGGAAAGAGACATGGTCAGAATGAATCCAGACAAAACTATGGGCAAATTCAGGGATCCTCAATTAACGACTCATACGTTATGTAACATTCATACAACAGTTACAGTTATCCTTTGTAACGCCCCATAATGTAATAATTAGTCATTAATGGACGATCATTGACGTTATATTAAGAAACCCCTATATAAAGGAGGGGAGGATAACTTGTAAAGGGCATCTGAACTTCAAAGATAATATATTTTACTTTCTGAGTATCATACTATCGCCTTTTACTTATTCTTCTTTATTTAATAATATTTCCTTGATTATCAGGAACCTGCGTTCATCCTAATAATAGCTTTGGCCAAAGGATCCAATCTTTTGGTTAAACAACCATGCCAACTCATCTCCTTCTCTATCCATCCGCCGAACCCCTCGCCTAACACCAAAAACAGTCGTCGCCGCCGCAACAGGCCAGCCTTCCTCCTCAAATCCTACCCCTGACTGCCGCCTTCTTCTTCTCCCTTCCGCCGGCGACCTCCACCAAACACGCCGGAGATCCGGCTAAAAGACCATACCAGCAGCCCTCTCACGCCATAACCACCCCTCCTTCACTTCCTACACGACCTCTCCGGCGACTCCCTCCCTCCAAGCCATCTCTACCATCTCTTAACCCAAATCGCTGGAAATCCGGAAACCACATTCCAGCCACCACACTTATTGCCATCTTCTCCACCCTTAAACAACACACACAGCTGTACACACGGACAAAAACAGTGGAAAAGAAATTTGCAGAGGTCTTTGGTCATAAATCGGAAAAGAAACTGAAAACCAAATGGAGTTCGATCGAGCCGAAATCGAGTTTGCCGTTCGAGTTTTGCCGCTGGTTCGGGTTCATTTGTTGTCGTTCATCTCAATTTTCATTGTTGGATTCATTTGTATTTGATTCCAAGCAAGATTAATCAAAAGTTTTGCTCGTTCAGGTTCATCCAAACTCCTCTCTTTTATTTGTTTGATCGTTGTGTTCGCAGGTTCATTTTTTTAGCAAAGCTTCCTGTCGTGAGTTGCTTTTATCGAACACTGTATATCTCGGCCTAAGTGAATAACAACGCTTTAATTTCCTAAGACTTAAATTTATTCATGTAATAGTCTTTAGGCTTGATTTTACATTGGATTGTAGTAGTGTAAGTTTGGGATTTTCTTTTTAGTTTAGTCTGTTATTGCCAGTTGGTTCTAAAATAAAAAAATTAGTTTAGTCATGTTTAATGGAAATATATTTGACTAGAACTGAATTTTCTTCCTCTTGTAAATTAGTAGCAGATCCACTTTTTGGACTACCTTTTGGAATTAGTTTTAGAGAGCTATTATATGTTTGAGCTTCGGTAGCCCAGTATCATATTTGTTCATGTCTTCTTTTAATTGTCATTATTCAAAGTTAAAACTTGTTTGAGGTAGTTAATTGCAATTGTGAAGCTCGGTGTCCCTTTGATAACTTTTGCATCGTCACATCAAATATTAGGCGTGACTAAATAAACTATCGTACTATTGTGATTATGGGTACGGTTCCCGTGGCATAGTCATAGATACGTAATTCCAAAATTCGAGTGCACACTGGCGTGACTCGACCCCTAATTTCAAATAAATAAAATAAATATGTTGTAGATCGTGGGTACGGTTCTCGTGACATGATTTACGATGTGTACAAAAATAACAAGTGCGCGACATCGCGACTTTTTTAAATAGACTCCATAATTGTTTAAAATAATTAAACGTGGCTAAAAAGTAAAAAGGTTAAAAAGGCACAATAGGTTTTAAAACATGTAATTAATAAGATAATTAGGCCAATTAATAATAGTTAAGCGATCATGCTAAAACCACGGAACCCGGGAATGCCTAACACCTTCTCCCGGGGTAACAGAATTCCTTACCCGAATTTCTGTATTTTGTGGACTGTAAAATAGAGTCATTTCTTCCTCGATTTGGGATTTTAAACCGGTGCCTTGGGACACCATAAATTATTCCAAGTGGCGACTCTGAATTTTAAATAAAATAATCCCGTTTCGATTGTCACTTAAATTGGAAAAACTCCCTTATACCCTTCCGGGGATAGTAAAAAGGAGGTGTGACAGCTCTGGCGACTTTGTTGGGGATCGAAACCAGAATCTCTGGTTCAGGGTTCAGAATTCGAGCTTAGAATAGCTGTTATGATTGGCTTTCATGATTGTCTGATTTTGTTTTTTACGTGTTTGAGCCTAATGTGCTAGATGTTGCTTTTTACTACTTTGATATTATCTGAACTGTATATAAAATGCTACGAAATCCCTCTCTTATATCTTCTGAGGAGTGCACGCTGGCGTGACTTCTTTCTGTTAGTATCATATCCCAATTCAGAACGAGGTTCGGACAAGTTGCAAAGCCGAATGATCTTTTGGTTACCGGTACACTCCCCCCCCCCCCCCGACTCGAGTTGTCCGCTCGGGTAATCCTGGTCTAGAACAAAACCCCAGGATTAAATCTTAGAATGGCATAAACTCAGAACGGATCCCTAGTAAGAATATTTGTTTGCATCACGTGCATTTGACTTAGGGGACTCAACACAGGGGTTGGGTGTCTAGGATAGGTGTACCCAAGATTAAAGACCATCTTGATGCATTTTATGTGCTACATGTTGCATTCTTCAAGGGTAAAAGGGGTCATTTGGCGGACCAATAGTGATTGAGGGTAAATGAAAAAGAAAAGAGGGTTAAGTGTGAAAATGAAGCAAGTGGGCCCGATTATATTTTTCTTTTGCAAATTTATTTATTTATTTTATTTCAAGAAAAAGATCAAAAAAATGAAAAATGAAAATGAAAAATCAAATATTTTTTTTTGCACTTTCCTGTCATTTTCCAAAAAAAAATAAAAAGAGAAAAAGAAAATCCAAAAAGATTTTACACATCTTCATCATTTTTCAAAAAAAAAAAAGAGACAAAAATATATTTTTTTTTTCGAAATGGTGTTTTCTTTTAAATTCTCTCTCGTATCCAATCTTCCCGAACTACGCATACCTGATTCTCGTCTTTTGGGGTGGGATACGTAGGCAGCCCACATAGGGTCCGGTCTTCCTAGTGTGTCTTAGATTCTTAGCTTTGCGGGGTCTTAGCCAAATCTTGCATGTTTAGCCACATTTGGCCACATAGGTTGTTTTTGCAAAATAAGGTTATTTTCTCAAAGTGGCTTGTTATCCAATGTCTTAGAATCCTAAGTCTACAACAAGTTGTCCTCTCAGTTTTAAGGTCCATTCCTATTGAATTTTCATGTCTAGCCGCTTTTGGCCAAATCGACCATTCTTGCAAATGGGTCATTTCTGTAAATTAATTTTGAGCCATGATTATTGGGAGTCTGAAGTCATATAAGTCTTAGTGATGTATTTTCATGCTTTTTAGGTCACCTTTGTTGAGTTTGCACCAATAGGCACCCTTGGCCACGTAGGTCATTTTGCAATAATAGCTCAATCATGTCTTGCATTTGTCCAATAGGAGGTGTTGTGGCATCGCATTGCGTATCGAGTCACTAACTCTATTTGGTCTTATTTTTCTCATACAGGTGTGGATTTACTTACCAGAGCATGACAGATACCCCAGGACCATCCCAGTTAGGACCGTTGCATACACGAGCTGCGTGAAGAAACTTTTTATTTTTGAGTCTATTTTATGTTGTCTTTTAATTTTTAGTCTTGTACAGTAGTATCGAGTCTGTCAGTCTAGTTAAGATTGTCGAGTCTTTTATTATAGTATTGCCTGTTTTGTATTTGGAAAACCAAAAAAAAAAGTTATAAGTCGAACATTCAAAAAGATTTTTATTTTTAGTTTATTTTGTCCCATATATTTTTTTTTCTTTCCAGAACTATGCTTGGTCTGATTCATGTGGAACATGATACGTAGGCAACCTACATAGGGTTCTATCAATTCATAAAAACAATGGAAAAAAAATGAAAAGAAAAAAAGAATGAATTTGTGGGGGGCGTGAGGGGTGTGAGGGAAGAAAATAGTGATAATTAGAAAGAAAAGAGAGGAAGGAAAAGGGCAAACCAAGAAGTGCTAGAAATGAAAGAAAAGACAAGACTGAAATGAACAAAATTGGGATGATGCCAAATGACCTTGTAGCCCTCGAAGTCATTCTAGAACCGTCAATTGTTGCTAGGGGAATTGCACGCAATGTGATATTTCAATCTGATATTTGCTCTACTTTGTTACTTTTATTATTATCATAACAGAGGGTGGTTAGTTTGTGGCACTTTGGTGATTCATCCATACAATACAAGGTCAAAAAAATAAGGTAGTCATGGCTAGCAAAGACTTGGCCATAGGAGTTGTGGACCTGCCGAGGGAAATTGTTGAATCAGAATCAGAACAGAAAGAGGAGCTCCGTAGGGTAAAACATCAGATGGCTGAAATGTATCAGGCATGGGTTAAAGGACACCCTACACCTTTATTCCGTACCAACTATGCAAAAATCTCTGCTTCCATTCCACCACTATCCCAAGCCCATACTCCCAATACCGTTGACCTTTCCCCACAACATGCACCAAGCGCCACCCATTGCAACTCCTACCCCGGCACTTCGTCCCAAACTTTTCATGTCCCGTCAGCCAAAGCAACCTCATACCCTGCTCCGACATTTGCTCCTATTTTTGTCCCTCCACAAGCCACCCTTCACCAATCCTCTAGTGAGCCCGCGTTCCAAGCTCCAGATACCCAATATTATTCTCCCAAACCCACTTTCAAAGTCCTAGATCTTACTCCTGCACTCCCCACTTTGAGCCTCATATTGAAACTGAGAAACCACCAAAGAAACCGGAGCAAGAGGAGATATTTAGGAAAGTAAAAAGTCTGGAGCAATCATTGAGAAATATGCAAGGGTTAGGAAGCAGGGTGAGTGTGGCTTATAAGGATTTGTGTTTGTTCCCTGATGTCCAACTGCCTGTCGGGTTCAAGATGCCCAAGTTTGACTTGTATGACGGACATGGGAATCATGTAGCTCATCTGAGAGGTTATTGCAGTAAAATGAGAAGCGCCGGGGGAAAGGACGAATTACTGATGGCGTACTTCAGCCAGAGTCTGAGTGGGACAGCTCTAGAATGGTACACCCGCCAGGACACCAGCAGGTAGTACACATGGGATGATATGGCCAAGGCCTTTGCCCGGCACTTTCAGTACAATATAGAAATTGTCCCGGATCGCATGTCTTTCACCAAGATGGAAAAGAGGCCAAATGCAAGCTTTAGGGGGTGCGGGCTCAGATGGAGAGAGCAAGTTGCCCAAGTCAATCCACCGATGGAAGAAGCTGAGATGGTTGAGTACTTTCTTCAAGCTCAAGAGCCTACTTACTTTGGGCATTTGATCTCGGATGCGGGTAAGCCTTTTAATGACGTGGTGAAAATGGGAGAAATGGTAGAAGAAGGGTTGAAGTCGAGCAAGATCATGAGCTATTCTACTTTAAAAGCCACAACACAAGCAATTCAGAACGATACAGGAAGCTTATTGGGTCAGAAGGAACATGATTATGTTGCCATGGTTGTCTCAGGATCACGACATGGACCAACGGGTCTGCCTCCCCAATATACTCAGCCTCGACCCCGACGCCAACCCCAAACCTATCCCCGAGCTCCACATAATCCACCTCAGTATTATCCTCCGAACAACATCCGGTCATCTGTCCAACCATTGGGTCACTCCTTATGGCAAGCGCCAACACTGCATAACACACTCTTGCCTTCACCACATGTTCGAGCATCCAACAACCCTAGAAAACAGGGGCATGGAGGGGAACAAAGGCAAAGAAATAGTTTCACACCAATGGGAGAATCCTACACAAGCTTGTTTGAAAAGTTAAAACATTCTGGCCTGATCGAGCCACTTCTCGGCTATACTCCGGATCCATATGCAAAAGGTTTTGATCCTGCTGTACGTCCAAGGGCATAGCATTGAAGATTTTCGTGCTTTGAAAAGGGAAATAGAAAGAATGATTCAAGAAGGGATAATTGTGATCCAGGACATTGACACCCAGAATATCGCACAGAATCCTTTACCTGCACATGATGATGCACACTTTGTGGGGATGATGCGTGGTGAGTATGAGAATCCTCTCGGAAACTTGCCGACTGAAATTGAAGAAGGCCATGGTGATTCTGATGAGCATATTTGTGGCTAAATATTAAGCTTAGCAATTGAAAAGTCATTCCCTCCTCAATAGGAAGGAATCTTGGTAGCTTGTTTTGATGTTTTTTCTATTATCTGGGTTATTTCAGGGTTGTGATCAAGATTTTATTTGTTTTTGAGTCAAACCCTTCTATCCCTCTATTTTGTTTGTGTGAGTCTTGTCTGTCTGTTTTGTTAATATTTTCATTATCCGGGTTATTTCAGGATTGTAACTCGAATTTTAGGTTGTTTGTCTTGTTGTTAAACCCTTCCATCATTTACTCAATGAAATGCAGTTTGTCCTTTTGTGTCATTATGTGCTTAGTTCTCTTCGCGCTTGCTTCAGTGATATGACATGCATGCGGAATTTTTAGCCAAATCTTGAAAGTCAGTCTAATCATGTAATAATGAAACACAAATTTGAATATGATAAAAAGATGCATTTGAGAAAGCAAACAAAGATTCACGCATTCTAAGATAACCTGAAGCTTGAATTGAGTGAAACTGAGGCAGTTAGTCTAGGAATCAAGAGGTTGATAAGAGCATACAACAAGGAACTGTCTCTCAAGCAGTTAAGGTATATCGGTCAATGTTGAAATGCATTCCTTCACATCAAGATAAGGTTGAGTCAAGTCTGCTTCGAACTGGCGAGGTCATTCATTGGGATAAAGGTATTGCCCACTAGCACTTGGTGTTTGTATTGATGCCATCAAGAGACATTGTGCATGGTTCTTTGGCTTATTTTCAATTGCATTGTTTGTACTTGCCACTTTTAAAGTTTGGTATGACGAAGGCATTTTATTCTGCTACCCCCAAACACTTTTATCTTTTGCTACCCCTTTGAGCCCTAATTTGTTCTCTTTCATACCCCTCTTTTGAAATCCGAAATAGAGTTCGAAATTTTTAAAAAAAATAGGAAAAAAACAAAAAAAGAAGAAGAAGAGAAAAAAAGAAAAAAAAAGAAGAAGAGAAAACAGAAAATAGAAAAAAAAAGAAAAAAAAAAAGAAAAATGGGAAAAACAAAACAAGTTGTACGTTTGAACTACGTTCGACCTGATTCTTGTCACCACAAGATACGTAGGCAGCCTTATGGTTCGGTCCCATCAAAATAAAAATCCAAAAAAAATCAAAATAAAAAAATCCCAGACTCCAAGAAACTGGGGCAGAAATTTTAATTTTGGCCAAAAGATCTGATTCCAAAGTTGTAAATTTTAACCCTTTAATCTTAAATTATTTTGAGCCTTCATGTCATCCTTTCTTTCTAACCCTGTCCAAAAGCCTACATTACGGTCCAAATGAAGACCTTCCGACCAATCTTTGAGGATACCAAATCAAGTGTGTGGTGAAAGTGATCTTCCTGAATCATGGGTAATACCTTGATCTCAGCACAAAGAGAAAAAATGATAAAATGAGAGAGTCTTATTGGTGAAAACCCTTAGGGGAACCATAAGACGATGGTGAGTTGAGAGAAAGAGAAAAATGAGAGAGGCTTGATGGTGAAAATCCTTCAGGGCACTACAAGTCGACTGAGGATTATGGATCAAATAGGACAATTGGAGCGCTGAAGCCCAGTTTCACAACTTAGAGGCATAATAAGAGTTGAAGATCAGATTCACTTGACAGATCAAGCCGCTTAATCCAAAATGCATGTCATGGTCAGTGGAGATGGCCTTCAAAGCATATTAGTTTCTACTTTGTTCTTTTTCCTAGGTAAAAGTTTTTTTTCTTGTTAGATACCATCTCTTCTCGTTTTTCTCCTTATTTTGTTCCTATTGTTTTGTGTGAGTCCCTTTTGAGTCTGTTTTGTCGAAACAAATGAGAAATGACTTCAAAATCTGCTACCAGCTTTTTAATCACACTAAGATGATTCCTGGCAAGCACATCAAATTGGCATAAGACGCATGAGAATAGTGTGTGCATCGAGTTGATGATAAGAGATGTTCTTTGGGATTGATGTAAAATGCAAAGATTTGGTGAATGTTAGAACACGAGTGCAATGCATCGGGCATAAGGTATTGGGCTTGAACGGATCAAAGGTGTTTTCATTGATAAGGGTTGACAGAAAATTGGTTAACCAATAACAAGCAAGGTCTTCCAAGTGGAAATCAAAGTTATCATGGCAAGTGAAGGAGCAAAATCCCTCAAGGTCAAGGCCACAAACTAACCACCATGTTTTAAACTCACACGTTTTCTTTGTCTGAAACAGGGACAAAGGTTATGTTCATATCAAATCTTGAATTTTTCAGGTGTAATGCCCCAATTCTGCTTATGCAAAGGCTATTGAGAAGATCACACTTCGCCCCTAGGAGACGCACTTCCTAGTCTGGGTCTTCCAGGTTATGTTCTTGTTTTAGGAGACGCATTTCCTAAGTTGAGATTTACCCCTAGGAGACGCACTTCCTAGTTTTGGTCATTTAGTTTTATGCCTCGGAGACGCACGTCCTAGTTGGATTCATTGAAGTTACACCCGTTAGGAGACGCACATCCTAGTAGAGGTCTTTCAGCTATACTTTTAGGAGACGCACTTCCTAAATTCAAGTTCCACCCCTAGGAGACGCACTTCCTAGTTTGAGTCATTTAAGTTCACCCCTAGGAGACGCACTTCCTAGTCAGTGTCTTCCAGGTTATACTTTTGTTCTAGGAGACGCACTTCCTAGTTTTGGTCATTTAAATTCATCACTAGGAGACGCACGTCCTAGTTGAAGTCATTGAAGCTTTACCCATTAGGAGACGCCTTTCCTAGTAGGGGTCTTTCAGATTAATTTTTAGGAGACGCACTTCCTAAATCGAGAGTTCATTCCTAGGAGACACACTTCCTAGTGTAAGTCATTGAAGTTTCACCCCTAGGAGACGCACTTCCTAGTCTGGGTTTTTTTTTAGTTATATTTTGTTTTAGGAGACGCACTTTATATATTGAGATTTTACCCCTAGGAGACGCACTTCCTAGTTTTAGGTCATTTAAGTTCACCCCTAGGAGACGCACTTCCTAGTCTGGGTCTTTCAAGTTATAGTTTTGTTTTAGGAGACACACTTCCTAGATTAAGATTTTACCCCTAGGAGACACACTTCCTAGTTTTGGGTCATTTAAGTTCATTCCCAGGAGACGCACTTCCTAGTTCGAGTCATTGAAGTTTTACCTCCCTAGGAGACGCACTTCCTAGTCTGGGTCTTTTAGGATATACTTTTATGGAGACACACTTCCTAAATTGAGTTTCCCCCCCTAAGAGATGCACTTCCTAATTTGGTCTTTCAGGTTTTACTCTTAGCAGACGCACTTGCTAGTCAAACATTTGTGGTTTTGCTCACAAGAAAAAGCACATCCTAGTTGAGTCTTCAGTTTACTCTTATCATTGCATCAGTAGCATAAGTGGTTTACAGTTTTTCTAACAACTCACAAATCTCCCGAGTGCAAACAGCGGCAAGAAAACTTGTCTGATTTGCAGGGACCCTCCATGAGGAAAGCATGATTCAGGGGCAAGGAATTTTGTTCTTTCTATAGAGATCCTCCAGGAAGAGATCCTGGCTCAGTTAAGTACATTTTAAGTTCTCAGGAACCTCTTGGATAATGGGATTTAGGTTTTAAATTCTCAGGACCCGCCTGAATAATGGGATTTAATTCAAAATTCTCAGGACCCACCTGGACCATGGGACTTAGTTAAAATTCAAAACATCCATGAGTAACAAGATTTAGCATAAGCTCTACGTTGAGGAAATATAGTTGGCTTTAAAGTTTTCATTCTTAAGATGAAATTCAATTTGAAATTTTCAGGACCCTCTTGGATAATGGGATTTAGTTTGAATTCTTAGAGATTTTGGGTAACATGATTCGATTAAAATTCACTGATGAGCCCAGATACCAAACTAGGGCAGGAAAAGTTCTTTGTTTGTCTGTTTGTTGTAATCAGGCGCCCACCTGGAGAACAAGGGAATGCAATTCGAGTTTTTGGCAATCAGGTGCCCACCTGGAGAACAAGGGAATACAATTCGAGTTTTGGCAATCAGGCGCCCACCTGGAGAATAAGGGAATGCAGTCCAAGTCTCGGCAATCAGGCACCCACCTGAAAAACAAAGAAACCCATTTAAGAATTCAATTCGCATTGGCAACAACAAAAGCTCGCCCAAGAATGTGAGTCGACAATACGAGATGACTAACAGAAGTAGTCTCAATCTAGAATAAAAGAAGAAAAACAAAAAAAAAGTATCCAAGTGTAGAAGCGGAGACAAGATATGGATTGCTCAAGACATGACTGAGTCACAAGCTTTGCATGTTCCGTCGTGCTTCGTCGAAGCCGTGGAAGAATAAACCAGCACCTGCAACTAGCAAGCGCCAAGGTTCAAATCTAAAGTCTGCATGAAGACCATTCAAGACTCAAGATCAAGCTTCAGAAGACTTATAGATAGGAATCTTGTAACTCATAGTTGGATAAAAATTATAATTATAATTAAATATTTAAAACTTGGGATGGGCTATTATTAAGATTTGAATCAACGACAAAAAACATCTTTAACATTAAGAGAAGTCCTAATTAACCAAAAAGTCTTAGATTTAACTAATTTGCGAAAAATCCAAGTCATTCTTTTCAAAAATTTTAATAAAATAGATTATAATATAGTAGTAAGAGTCATACTGTTAAATATGCAAACGTTAAAAAAAATAAGAATGAAACATTATAAGAAAAAATATATTCTAAGTTAGTTGCCATTGATTAATTTTCTTTCTAGTATTCGTTCAAATAAATGACTACTCCCTATACTTTTCTGTACAAAGTTACTCTTTTTAAACTATTAAATTAGTGTAGACATTTTAAAACTTAGCATCTAATAAGTTGATTTACATATTCTTTTTGTTTTTTATAAAGGCGTTTGGGGCGCTGATTTACATGTTCTTCATATACACATATTTTCCTGATTGACGTTAACCACACGTGCAACGCATGTACACTAAAGCTAGTTTAGTTAAAAACCTATTTACCATATAACAGGTCTTTGCCTTCACTGTCTTAATCGGGAAATTGGGTCGGGTCAACTAACTTACCTCATACGACCGACCACAAGAGGGGGAAAAAATCAGAAATAACCTGATTTAAATAGCCACAATTTCAAAATTATTCGAAATTTAGTCATTTTTTATGTGAAAGAAAAATCTGAACAAAAACACCCTTAAAAATTCAAAAAGATACTCCAGCATAATATGCCGGAGACCGATCTTTTTACATATGAGATTATAACATAATGTGCAGGAATTTCATACCGTGTTGGAGTTCCAACATAATCTGTTGAAAGTTTATACGCTGAAACTGCATAATCCAACATATTATGCTGAAACTATCAATATTTCAACTAGGGTATTTTTTCTAGATTTTTTCTCCTAATAAATGATGGTTATTCTTCAATAACTTTATAATATTTTGGCAATTTTTCAGTTACCAGTTCGAAAACTGGCTAGTCCATATTATTTTTACACCACAGGATTTTGTTTGGGCTTGGGCCCTTACACTATATTATGTTAGGTCGAATGCGGGCTACATGTTACTTGGTTGAGCCGAGCCAGTCTTTGGTTAGCTAATGGGTCATAAACATAATTTCATGACTAATGCTTAATTTGGGATTTTTACACAAATAGAAGGCCAAATTCACTATTTACTTAATTTCTAGCTGGTATATATACATATTATACATATATTATACATCGATTATATATGTCTATCGGTTATTTGTTTTGTGGTTTCTCACCCAATGTTCGGTACTCACATTGGGGTTATACTAAATTTGGATCCACGTCGGAATGTCCCGCATTGAGGGTATAGCGCTTCCTAACAAAGGCGACTTCATACTCAAAGACTCGAACCTAATATCTCTAGTTAAAGATGAAGCAGTACTTAGCACCCACTACAACCCTTGTTGGTTTTGTTATTTTTAATTTAAACGGTTGGACGAGCAACTATTTTGGTTAATTCGTTTGATAAGTATTGTTTATGATAATGTCCCTAGGTAGTCCTGCGATACAATGATAGCAAGTTGATAGAAATAGTTAAAAAATTAAACAAACAGATATTGGAGTTTGCGTTTGGAAGTGATCATGAAATACTTGAATGAAAAGAACGTTACGTTAGAATTGCATGGAAATAGGAATGAAGATTGAAATGAATCAATCGGCTTCTGTTTATGACACAATAATATGCATAGCAGATAGTAGATAGCTCTACTTCATGAACCATATTGCAAATATAAGGCTAAGTACTATTTTTCTGCCTCTGCCTTTCTGTCTGAAAACATTGCAGAGAAGAACAGTACGTAGTAAGTAAAATCATGAAGAGAAAAGAATAATGACGTAAGAAGTAAACTGAGAAGGAAAGCGTGTTATTTTGTATTTTTCACTTCATCTTCGACCTATAACTCGCCTTTTGGACTTACTCGTTTCTCTCTCTTCCCCTCCAAGTTTGTCTTATCTGATGGCGACGAGTACATACATTGGATTTATGAATTTCTATGATAATTCAACTTAATATTCCAATAGATAAGTTTCGAGCTAAATATTCTTATGCATTTAGTCAATCTCTTAATATAAATATAGAGTTTTGAGTAAAAAAATTCTTGATTCACCTGAACCCAAATCAAATAATCTAATACAGATTCTCCTTCGCATAAAATAGAAATGTGTACGGTTAAAATCGAGTATGTCCAATTTTATTGGCTCGAGTAACTGTCTCGAGAATAAGCTCATAATGAAGCGAGCTCGAGCTCGAAGATGCGAAGACCAATTGATCGAGATCGGGCATGATCGACGTCGAATAATGGAATAACGAGGTATCAGTAATCGGCCATGGATCTCGGTGGGAATCTCGGGAGTAACGGAACCGCTAAAGGTTATTGACATCAATCATGGATTTTGTTTTCGAAATTAGAGTTATACCTTATTAGGATTCCTCTACTATATAAAGAGGAACCTTCATTCATTTGCAATCATCATATACGTTTACTGAGAAATAACAATACGCTACTCTTTACTTGCTTACATTTTACTACTGTTCTTACTGTTCTTAGCGCTTGATCTCGAGCTTGTTCCAAGTCGAGGTCGACATATTGCTACCACATTGGTTTGATTTATTTTTACCGTACAATTCATTTATTTAATTCGTCATTTATCAATTGGTATTGAATCAAATCACGTATCCTTAAAACCATAATACAAGTTTAAGTGTTACTCGTATTTCGAGGTAAATAATTTGGCGCCCAATGTGGGGCTAAGGATAATAGTGATTGTTCAGTGCTAATTCTTGTAAAACACACTATTTTACACTTGTTCTTGCTAAGAATTTTTGTTTTCAGGTTGAATCATGTGAAACTCACAAAACACGTCTGTGCACGACGACAATGTCCTCAGACTCCACGGAGAAAACGAGAATGTTATCGCTCCAGGAATCAAGGTGCCAGAGGTCGACCTCGGAGGAGCACCGCCCGTGAACCCGGTTGATATCAGTTCACTTGTTGCTTTGAATACGGATTTAGGCGCAAACCCCGAAAGAAGCGTACGCAGAGAGGGTCGAATTGACGGTCGAGGTGCACATGGCAGAGAAGACGAAGGAGTCAGTCTCTAAGTAATATTTGAAATGCTTCAAGCTCAACAAAACGTCATTTCTCAATTGCAAAACCAGCACAAAGCACTAAGTAGGGTCGAACAGGAGGTTACTCATCGTACCGAGGAGGTGCCTGAAAGATCAGGTGATAACACCTCGACAACCGATCCTGCTATAATGAGGATGCTCGAGGAGCTCACTAAGAGCATTGAATCGGGAGAAAAGAAAATCGAGGCCAACGACAAGAAGGTGGAAACTTACAACTCCCGAGTTGACCAGATACCGGGGGCACCACCAATCTTAAAAGGAATGGATTCAAAGAAGTTTGTGAAAAAATTGTTCCCTCCGAGTGCGGCTCCGAAGCCCATCCCAAAGAAGTTCTGTATGATCAACATACACAGATACAACGGGACCTCTGACTCAAATGAGCATGTTACCTCTTACACGTGCTCCATTAAGGGTAATGATTTGGAGGATGACGAAATTGAGTCGGTGTTGATGAAGAATTTTGGAGAGACCCAGTCGAAGGAAGCTATGATTTGGTATCACAACTTGCCACCAAATTCCATTGATTCATTCGCCATGTTAGCAGATTCATTCTTGAAAGCACATATCGGGGCCATAAAGGTTGCAACGAGAAAACCAATCCTCTTCAAAGTGAAACAGAGATATAACAAGATGCTAAGGGAATTCGTATCTCGATCATGGAGTTACCACCAGTCACTGATGATTGTGTTGTTCAGGCTTTCACCTAAGGGTTGAATGAACGGAGTTCGATATCATCACGCTAGCTGAAGAAAAATTTGATCGAGTACCCACCTGTGACCTGGGAAGATGTTCACAATTGATCACGGTCGAAGAAGACCAATTGGGAGCCGCTTCAGGTTCAGTACATCCGAATCGCTCGACGGGTAAAAATCAGAGGGATGTTGATAGAGAATCAAGGTTGAACAAAGATCGGTACCAACCATATATTCCATATCGGAGGAATAACGATCTGGGACGCAATTCCGCCCGGAATGATCGAAGAAGTGACCGAGGGAAAAACTCTCAGGGACTTATGAGTAAAACTGGCTTCGACAAATATGAAGATCCTGCAGAAGCACCTCGGCTATCAGAGTACTATTTCAGCGTCGATGCGTCAGGGATTGTATTGGCTATCGGTAGGATCAAAGATACTAGGTGGCCCAGACCGATACAGACCGATCCTTCTCAAAGGAACCCAAATCTAATGTGTAAGTATCATGGCACACATGGCCATAGAACCGAAGACTGCAGGCAGCCGAGGGAGGAGGTAGCTCAACTATTAAACGAAGGCCATCTTCGAGAGTTCCTCAATGATCGAGCTAAAAATCACTTCATAGAAAGAGATACCAACAAAAAGAACGAACAAGAAGAACCTCATCATGTCATTCGCATGATCGTAGGCGGGGTCAATGTCCCACAAGGATCGAAGCATCGTTGATGTTAGAGGCATCATCGACCCCTACAAAGCTATCCCGTAAAGGATCCCCTACACTAGATCCTCCGCCAATCTCGAGAGTCTTAAACCCTTGGGCCTCCTTTGTTGCCTCTTCGGAAAAGACCAGCAGCGAAGGTAGTTGACCTGTTGTCATGGCCCCGAGCGAATCGCACGGGACGCTCTGACAGATCTTTTGAGTTTCGGAATCGGCCCCACCCGGCGTAGAAGTTGTTGATCGAGAAACAATCTCAACCTCTAGAGACTCAAGATTTGTGCCAAAAAATTTCTTCAAAGCCTCCTCGACACGAGGCTTTGTTGCAGCAGGCAACAACTCGGAAGGTGTGGCGATTTCGACGGCCTTTCTGGGACGGACCACCAGCGCCGATGTATCTTCTTCTTCCTCGTCCTCAGCTCTCAGTGTTTGGACCGTGTCCGCCGAGAGAGCGGCCATTTTCCTCCTCACCCTTTGAGGATTGGGTTTGGGGACCTTGGACATCAAGATATTTTTTCTCTTCTTATCCTTTTTCGGCTTCAGAGTCGGGGACTTGGCTTCTCCTCCTTCACTTGAAGGCCTTATAATGGCATCCTTGGTCAAGCCTGCATGAAAGAAAATTAGTAGTGAACGAAGTATGAAGTTACTTCAGAATACATAGGGGGAGATTCTTACCATGTTTCTTGGCCTCCCACCTTCCCTTTGCCAAATCCCGTCATGCTCGTTCGACGCGATTAGAAGTGGAGGCTAGCTTTTGGACCCAATTATCAAGATAGGGCACCGCTTGAGGCATCCAAAGGGCGGCTGCATATCGAAGGGAAATATTAGACAAAGTTAAGAGAAACACAAAAATCGAGATATGAGGAATCACTTACGATCGAGGTTTCATTCTTCTGGGAACGACATCTTCTCCTTGGGTACTATATCACAGGTCCTCACTCGTATGAATCGAATAATCGAACCTCGGTCCTTATCCTCGTCGATGGTTGAGAATAAGTCCTTTGTTGCCCGACAGTGAAGCTTAATCAGCCCTCAATAGAGTCGAGGCCGGTACAAGCGTATAAGGTGGTTCAAAGTGAACTCCAACCCCCGACCTCGTTGGAGAAAAAGCGTAGCATGATTACTATGCGCCATAGTGAAGGGTAGATCTGACCGAGGGTAACCTCGTACCTTTTGAAGAAGTCGAGAATCACGGGGTCGATGGGACCCAGTGTAAACACTTGAGAACCCCTTCGCGTGTATAGTAATGCTCTCTTTCGGAGCAGGAATGCGTACCACTACCTCAAAACCCTATTTGTATTCCTTCTTCATGGCCTATATGTGGCTCTTCATAATCGAACACATGTACATCGACACATGTTCGCATCGTCCCGGTACCGATGAGGGGTTCTCGACTTTGAAGTTGGATTTTAGAACGGATAGGCCAGAAACATATTCATGAGGGGCCGATTCTACCGGTGTTTTATCACCTCCCGGTCGGGAAGAGGAAGACAAAGCTTTTCTTTCTACGGCACAATCTTGGAGGTTTTAGCCATTTGTGTAAGCGAAGAAAGTCAAAGATAGGTATAAAATTGGTGGCTCCGGTGAGAGTAGCAGCGACGTAACATGCGATGATAAGAAAGAAGATGATAAGAGTTAGAAAGCTGAGGGTTTTAATCAAAGCAAAAGTAAAGTTTGATCCAATATAGGAGGTGACATTTATAGGCTTGGGGCGACGGTTCGGCGACACTAGTGGTCGACCGATGGCTGACATGCATTGATGATTTGGGAATCGAACCGACGGGACATTTCGGTCACATCCATCACTTACGTTATGAGGACGACGTCACAATCGAGGTACATGGAATCGAAGCTCCGATCATTTCTCATCATTTTATTATAAGAAATATGGGGACTATCTGTATACGATTAAAATTGAGTATGTCCGATTTTATGGCTCGATGGACTGTCTTGAGAATAAGCTCATAATGAAGCGAGCTCGAGCTTGAAGATACGAAAACCGACGGATCGAGATCGGGCATGATCGACGTCGAATAACGAAATAGTGAGGTATCAGTAATCGGCCATGGATCTCGGCGGGAATCTCGGGAGTAACAGAATCGCTAACGGTTATTGACATTAATCATGGATTTTGTTTCCGAAATTAGAGTTGTACCTTATTTAGGATTCCTCTACTATATAAAGAGGAACCATGTTCATTTGTAATCATCATATACGTTCACCGAGAAATAATAGTACGCTGCTTTGTACTTTCTTACATTTTACTACTGTTCTTACTGTTCTTAGCGCTTGATCTCGAGCATGTTCCCAGTCGAGGTCGACATATTGCTACAACATTGATTTGATTTATTTTTACCATAATATTCATTTATTTAATTCGTCATTTATCAATTGGTATTGAATCAGATCACATCCTTAAAATCACAATACAAGTTTAATTGTTACTCGTATTTTGAGGTAAATTAAAAATTAGTTTAAGATACGTGCATTGACAATCAAATTCTTTTTTCGTATATTGTGCTGGGAGACGAGGAAAGTGATGACTTTAATATATGTAAAAGTCGATAATACCTTAATTGAAGCAAAAAGGTTCTTGGTTAGGTGGCTATTTTAATGGTGCTATTTAAAGAGAAGTCCTATAAAAACAATCTGAATACTTGCTACATGAGTAAGATATTATGGAGGAGTACGTAGCGGTTGAAAGGAGTACTTAAGCAGTCGTCGATATTATACTTAGGGTTTGTTTGTTTTGAATACAATTTATGTTGAGATTAATTATATTGAGATTAGTTATTTTGTATTATTTTTTATTTATTGTTTGTTATGTTGTATTAAAAATGATAATTATATAATTTCTAAGAAGAATATATAAGTTATCCCGACACTAATAAACCCACACTTTATAAGGTTTAAGTTATTTCGGTACTAATTTTAATCCCGAAATAACTTATATCAAATTTGTTAACCAATTAAAATATTAAAATAATATTAAATTTTTATACCAACATTATACCTTTTTATATTTTCTACCATACGATCCCTTATTAGGCTGTGACACTCCGAAGGAGGGGTCGTACAATAAGAGATTGTCAGAGTCCCATCATTGTCTCAATAATATATAGCGTGAGAGTGAAAGAGGGATGAGTATAATACTCCCCGGGGTCCAAAATAAGTAATTTTTTGGATGTTTTTATAAAGATTAAGAAATCAACTTTTTAACATTAATTAATAATAAAATTGATCATATTAATATTTATTATCTCACATAAACACTTCTAACATGTATTCCAACACTATTTACTCCAAGGACAATGTAGGAAAAATATATGTAATCTATTCTTGAAATCCGAAAAAATTATTTATTTTGAACCACAAAAAAAAGGCCAAAAAATCACTTATTTTAAACCGGATAAAATGTAAAGTAAGCTTTTAAACTGCAGAAGCTCGTCAGTTTCCCTCACCTACCCTCTTCTCGGATTTTCTCGTTTTACTTCTTCCTTTCCCTTTACGGGATATTGAAAGACCTTCACTGTGGAGGAGTACGGTTTATATACTTTAGGGGTGCTTTGCTTTAAGTTTTACCCAAATAGCCGGCTATATTTATTATTATTTTTAATTATATATATATATATATATTATAAATTCATTATATATAATTATACTCATGCAATAAAAAAACTATGCATATTAGAAATATATGGACGGATATGAAGAAGAAACGAGAAGGAGTTTCAGAAAAAAGCAACAGCACTTTTTTGGTATTGCACGAAACAAAAGAAATTCCATAACTTTATGGAGAGTTGAAGAAAAGTTCATTTACATCCTCTAGCATTTAATCCTTATCTTCTTTTTCTCATTTTCAGCACTACAATTAACAAAGATTTGAAAACAGCTTTTTCTTCCATCTTTTGCTAAAAGGGGTCTGATACAGTACTGAACTAATTAAAGAAGATTTATACCATGAAATTGGCTTTTCTCAACAAGTACACTGCCAAACTAATCATCACTTTCTTTACATCATGAAACAAATAAAAAACTAGTTTCGTCATTTAGAAATTAACTCAAATGCTGAAGAAAATATAAAAAAAGTAGCAAAAAGAAACTAGTTAGAGGTTATATATATATATATATATCATTTTCCTCCGGCTTCTTTGCTTGTGCTCATAGAGTAGAAAACAAACACAAAACACATGTCTGTAAAAGAAGCTTTACAATGGTTGGTACATGATTACAATGGTTGTTCTTTGTTTCGCTGGTCATGGGAATGAGGTTGAGATAAACAATAGTGATTCAGTGGATAAAGGCATAATGCCCCTAAACTTTAGGACCGAAAGTTATATTTTTTTATTATTATGAACCTAATGAGAAAATCCTTAGGCCTCTTCTTCAATTTCGGGAGTGACATTTGCTGTAGTAAAGGATTGTTGTCGCTTTGTTGGGCACAACACATTTATCCTAAACCTATCATTTAGGGGCAGACCTAAAGCATTGACTATCCAGATATTATTGCATATTAATATGAAATTACGCTAGGAACTCATAAGACTTAAATTCTGAATTCGCCTTTACTACCATTCCTCTCCCCAATGATTAGGGGTGGAGATAAATATGTAAGAGTACCACCGTCCCTTCCGGCGTCTTTAAAGAAACAAACAATTAAAAAGTAATTTGTTTGAGTAGTTGTTGTAGGCGTAGAAAATATTATGAAAGATTTGATGGCTATAGAGAGGGTGGTGCAATGACCCAAGGTAACGTGCGTTTTCTTTAGCATGATCATTCCACCTATGGAGATATATTGTTGTTTATGTGTCATTTCATTGAGCGGAGTTCCCCAGAAGATTTTTGTTGGTGGTTGAAAACTGGACTAGGATATCCTCAAGAACTCCAACTATGACATTTAACATGCATAGTTGTTCCTAACTCCCCTCCCCCCCCCCCCCCCCACACACAAAGTAAATTTTAGCCCTAGATGGACTACATACACACCAATTTCACTGCCTAGCAACTATATTTTCAGTTTTCATGGTGAAACTCAACCTCCACCCTATAAGAGAGGGAGAACAAAAAAGAAACAAAAAATTGCTACAAACAAACAAGGGAAAATGCATCTCACAAACCTGAGGGTCTCTAGGAAAGAGTGCTCGTGAAGAAGGGGGAAGGGAGAAGAGTAGGGGGAGGGGAGTTAGGGTTTTGTGTAAGAGGAGCGGGAAAGGGAAAAAATTAGAAGGGGGTTGACAGGGGTACGAAATTAAAAGCAAGAGGAACTTACCTGTGCGCGATCGGGTCATCCCGTGCGCGGTTGCGCACATATGGCCGTATACTGGTGCATGCGCGCGATCGTGTGCACGGTCAACCCTTCAAGTGCGCGGCCGCGCACATACCAGCATAGTATGACGTCATCATTTGCGCGACCATATGCACGAGGTACCCTACCAGGTGCTCGGTCGCGCATGGGTACACTCACAAAAAGCCTTTTAAACACTTCAGTTCCGACCGCCCGCAACATATACCTTCATGCACCTACCAAGTCATAATACACACTAAATTTTACATACTCTACGCTACAAACAAAAAGGGAAAATTAAGCTAGTAGAAAAGTTAGAGGTAGTTCTGAGTTATAATCGTCATCTTGACTCAACCGGGCATCCTCACTAATTATGATGCTCGAGGATTGCTGAGCAAATCCTCCAACAAGATATGATTTTAGCATGTTCCCATTCACTTTGAATCTCTCTGTTGCATCCATGTTCTGGATCTCAATCGCCCCATATGGTGATACATGTTTCACCACATACGGTCCCGTCTATCTAGACTTAAATTCTTCGGGGAAGAATCTGAGTCTACTATTGTACAGTAAGACCTTTTCCCCGTAATGAATTCCTTTGGTTTAATCAGACGATCATGCCATTTCTTCGTCTTTTCCTTGAAAATTTGCGCATCTCATACGCGTCCAATCTGAATTTCTTCGGCTCATTCACCTGTGACATTTTGTGCTCACCTTCAAGAATAAGATCAAGATTAAGCAATTTAACTTCCCAATAAGTCTTATGCTCTATCTCTACAGGTAAGTGAAATGACTTTCCTAATACCAACTTGAAGGGTGACGTTCCTATGGTTGTTTTGAATGTTGTTCTATACACCCATAGAGATTCATCCAACTTTACTGACCAATCTTTTCTGGAAGCACTAACCATTTCTTTCTAGAATTCTTTTGAGTTCACGGTCAACTGCTTCTACTTGCCCACTAGTTTGAACATGATATGGGATTCATGTTTTATGAGTTACCCCATATTAAGACAACGCAAACTATTTATTTACAAAATGTGACCCATTGTCACTGATGATGACTCGGGGAGTTCCAAAGTGGGTGAAAATACTTTTTCGAAGAAATTCACATACTACCCGAGCATCGTTGGTCCTAGTGGGGATTGGCTCTACCTACTTGGAGACGTAGTCAATGACAACCAGGATGTACTAATAGGAATATGATGATGGGAAGGGGCCAATTAAGTCGATGCCCCAGACATCAAAGATTTCGCACACCAAAATGGAATCCAGGGGCATCTCGTCCTTTTTACTAGTGTTACATGTTCGTTGGCACTTGTCACATGCATCCATGTAAGATCTTGTCCTTGTACAGAGAAAGCCAGTAATAGCCAGTAATAGCCGACCTCCATAGTGTACCCCAGCTGCTCTATCATGACAATGGGATAATATACTTCCCATTTTCCCTTTAGGTACGCATCTCCGAATTACACTATCTGCATATAATTTATACAAAAATGGGTCATTCCAGAAGTAACTTTTTACCTCACTTTGCAGCTTCCTCTTCTGGTAGGAGGTCAAGTCATGTGGTAGCCACCCACTAGCCAAAAGATTGGCTATGTCGGCAAATCATGGCAGTCTATCAGAGACCGCTACAATGGAGAAAAATTTGCTCATATGGGAACTCTTCTCGAATGTCCACCATTTCAACAGGTGGTTTCTCCAATCGCGACAAGTGATCAGCCACTTGATTTTCTATGCCCTTCTTGTCTTTGATTTCTAGATGAAATTCGTGCAGCAACAATACCCACCGCATCAGACACAGTTTGGATTCTTTCATACTCAGCAAATACTTTAGTACTAAGTGATCAGTATGCACTATCAACTTGCTTCCCACTAAATATGATCTGAACTCGTCAAAAGCAAAGACCACTACAAAGAACTCCTTTTCCGTGGTAACATAGATCACCTGAGCATCATTTAAGATCCAGCTTGCATAGTAAATGGGTATGAAAAGTTTATCTCTCCTCTGACCCAGTACTGCTCCCACTGCCACATCACTGCATCACACATGATCTCAAAGGGTTCACTCCAGTCAGGAGTCACCATTATGGGAGCACTCACTAGCTTTTCCTTGATAAGTTCGAATGCTCTGAGTCATTCTACATCGAACACAAATTTCACATACTTGGTAAGTAATGTTGTTAAGGGCTTGGTAATGCTGGAGAAATTCTTGATGAACCTTCTATAAAACCCTGCGTGCCCCAAAAAACTTCTGATTCTATTCACTGACGTCGGAGGTGGGAGCTTAGATATCATATCTACTTTAACTCTGTTACCTCAATACCTTCAGTTGTAACTTCATGGCCCAAGACTATCCCCTCCTTAACCATGAAGTGACATTTTTCCAAGTTGAGTACTAGGTGAGTGTCCTCACATCATTTTAGGACAAGTACGAGATTCCTCAAGTAATCCTTGAAGTCATCCAAATAGAGTAAAGTCATCCATAAACACCTCCAGACACTTCCCATTCAAATCCTAAAAGATTGACATTATGGATCTCATAAATGTAGATGGTGCGTTTCATAATCCGAAAGACATTCTCCGGTATGCAAATATTCCAGATGGGCAGGTAAAGGTGATTTTCTCCACATCTTCGAGAGCAATGGGTATTTGATTGTACCTTGAATATCCATTTAAGAAGTAGTAACATCCACACCCTGCCACCTTCTCAATCATCTGATCAATGAAAGTAAGAGGGAAGTGATCCTTCCTTGTTGCATCATTTATCCTTCGGTAGTCTATGCACATCCTCGCTTTTCACCATTGTCATGCCCCACTTTTTTGGCACAACCTTTACATGTCTTATCCATTGGCTATCATAGATGGGAAATATTATACCTGCATCCAGTAATTTGAGTATCTCTTTCTGCACCACCTCCTCAAGGTTTTCTTTCAATTTGCGTTGGGGTTGCACCACCGGTTTGCTCCTTTCTTCCAACAGGATCTTGTGCATGCAGATTGCGGGGTTGATCCCCTGCATATCGTCTATACTCCAAACGATTTCCTTTTTATGCTTCCGTTGTAACTCCACAAACATGTGTTCCTGTTCACCTGTCAAATAAGAAACAACAATCACGGGAAAATTTTTAGTCTCCAAAAAAAGCATATTTCAAATGTGTCGGGAGTACTTTCAATTCCATCTTTAGCTTGATATTTTCTTTCTCCAATTCTTCTTCATCTACCACTTGGTTCTCATTTTCCAGTGCCTCAACTTCCTTCTTGATCTCAAGATCTTCATCCTATGTTGTGCTTGATTGACTAGTGCATCTCTCTAATGAATCACCTACCAACTTATCCATTATATATTGTTCAACTAACTCTCCCACCACATTGAGACAAACATAGGCAGATGCCTCATCACACCGGTATTTCATCAATATCTTTATTTGAAACACCACTTTTTTTGGTTTCCATTCGTAGCATGAGTTGTGCCTCATATATATCAAGAATAGCCCAGCCAACAAAGGAATGGCCTTTTCACGGCCCAAACTGATAGCTCGCGACGGGTGCCCGAGTCCTACCTATCGAACACCCTTAAGCATGCGTCTAAGATATAAACATGAATAACATACATGAGAAAAACATGTCCAAAAGACATATGTACATATACTGCGGAATAGAGTGGGGCGAGCCGACAAGGCTTCTATAGACAATAATATACCCAAAACTGGAAGCCGACAAGGCCACATAATATCCAACTACACATAAAAGTCTCCAGACCTCTATTAGAATATACAATTGTACAAGGACGGGACTGTGCCTCGTCATACCCATGTATGCATACAAAAATATTGTACCAAGGTCAAAATCGGCTCCGGATCAAATGGAGCACACCAACTCTCGCTGATCAAGGATCCTAAGGAGGGGGACTGTTAGCTCGTCTACCTGCATCTGCGGGCATGAAACGCAGGCCCCGGGAGATAGGGCGTCAGTAAGAATAATGTACTGAGTATGTAAGGCATGAAAATCAGTACATAAAAGACATAGATGAAATGGAATAAAGAATTTCGCATATAAGTCCAAATAACTTTGTAAATTTTGAAACATTTATAATGTTATGCACGTGCGTATAAATGTCGTGTCACGCATAGGTATAGGTGTACATAACATCATCAAGCCTCTGATGGCATCCCATCATATCATCTCGGCCACTGTGGGCAACATCATCAACATATACCAACTTATCAGGTGGTGGTGCGTATATAACGCTGTAACCTTTTCCCATATCCCATATACATATATACATACACACACACACACAGATATATATATATATATATATATATATATATATATATATATATATATATATATATACGCGTATAGAATGTCATCTGGTCATGGGTCAATGTACATGTATAAATGAATGAAATGCATGAAAATATGTTAATAATCTCAATATTCCTTTCGGATAAACTTTTGTCAACTGCGTATTATTCTGAGACCCATGAGCAGAAGATATAATAATATGTCACATGGGGAATCAAGAACATAGAGAACCCCTAGTATTTTTACGAATAGAGTTGTTTATGAAAATTGTGCGTTTGCTCATTTTTTCTGTATAACTTGGATTATGCCAAAAAAGAAAGAAGGGATAGCCTTAACATACCTGAGTTGATTCTCTTGACACTCCTCTAACACACGTTAATTACGATAAAATACGGAACACGTTGTATGAAAAGCTCGTTGCTTATGCAAAGACTATCTTGGCTGAAACCTCTCCTTAAGTAACTATGAGAAGCTTGAATTAAGCTCTTTAGAAAATGACGTTAAAAGGTATGGAAAGTTTTGTTGAACTTTGAAGAGATTAAGATTCTCATTCCTAACAGAAGCTTTAAGAGAAATTACGTTAATGAAGTTATGGAAAGTGTTTGTGAGAATTCTTTCATGAGACATTGTAGTTATTATTCCACTCTTTTTAGGTGGCCCCACAATTAAGTTTGGTGTCACGGGACTTTTCGGGATTAGAAGTACCTCCTTATTCACTTTCATGTTTACTGCGATGAATTCTACTGGGAAGACATATTTGTCCACCCTCACCAGAATGTCCTCAATTATTCCCCCCGGTATGATCGTGATCTAATCAGCTACTTGCAAATATACCGGCACATATTTGATCACTCCTAGTTCTCCTTCCAATTTCTTGAACAAAGATAATGACATCAAGTTAATGGATGCACCTGAATTGCGCATGGCCTTGTACAAATTTTGGCTCTCCAATGAGCAGGATATAGTGAAACTACCAGGATCCCCACACTTTTGAGGGATTTTATTTTGTTGAATGGAACTGCAGTGGGCATTGAGTTTGACCACATTCATTTCCTCGAGCTTCCTTTTACTTTAAAGGATTTACTTCAGAAATTTTGCATAGGCTGGTATCTGGGTGAGCACCTCGCTGAACAGGATGTTCACATATATCTATTTCAGCATCTCCAAGAATTTTCCAAAGCATTTGTCTAGTTTCTCCTGGTTCATATTTTGCGGAAACGATAACACTAAAATGTGCTTGCTTTCCTCAACTATGTTGCTTAATTTCTGCTTATCAACCTCCTTACTGCTAATATCCTCCTTAGGTAGAGATTCACTAATTTTCTGTTCTTCTGCTATTTTAGTTGTGTTGATATCCTTCTGAACCCTTGGTTTTGCAATGGGCTCTCCTAATATTTTCCCACTCCTGAGAGACACAACCTTGATCGTCTCTTTTGGATTCTTCTCAGTGTCTACCGACAAAGTCCCTGGAGCCTTTTCTGATAACAATAATGCGAGTTGCTTTATTTGTCTTCTAGATTCCGGATGGATGTGCCTTGCTCCCGGATAACGGTCCCTTGAGTCTCAAGTTTTTCATCTGATTATTTATGAATTCCTTCATCAGATATTCTAAACTTGCGTTGTTGGGTTGTGGAGGCTGGTATGGTTGCCTCTGTTGGTTCTAGAAGCCAGGAGGTCCTTGCACTAGTGCTCTGGGATTTTGCCGTGCCAAGAATTCAAACTACCATTTGAAGAACTCCATGAGAACCTCGGATGTCTCTGTCCCATAGAATTGAAATTACCACCTCCTTGGTAGTTGCCTCTGTTAAATTTCCCCATCTCCTTAACTTCTTCTTCTGCGGTTATTGTTTGGCACCCATGAGGTGGTTGTCCCAACCCACAAATGTTACATCACACCTATGGTTGATTTTAGACCAGAGCTATCATCAGTTGCTTGATGTCCTTAGCCATAGCTCCAATTTGGGTCTGCATTGCTACAAACGATTCTAATTGGTGCACCCCTACTGATCTTCTTCGACTCCCTTTGTTAGTGGGACCATTGTTCTTCTTCTTCTGATAGTTCATTCAGAAGTGTGATAATCTCTTATGGAGTTATTTTCATCATAAGACCTGTAATAGCACTATTCAGCAATCTCCTTGATGACGGGTTTAACCCGTCCCAGAAGTCTTGGAGTTGCATCCATTGCTCCATTGCGTTATGAGGCCACCTCCACAATATCTCCTTAAATTTTCATATACATCAAACACTGTATCCCCATCACTTTGGCTGAAATTGTGAATCTCATTTCTCATCCATCTAGTCTTAGCCGTAGAGAAATATTTTTCTAAGAACTTGGTAGTCATCTCCTCCCACGTACGGATTTTCCCTGTGGGTAAAATTCTCAACCACTGCTTTGCATCATCCTTAAGTGAGAAAGGGAATGCTCTGAGGTAAATGGCATCCTGTGATGCTCCTTTGTAGCGGAATATGTTTATAATTTCGTCGAAGTCCATTAGATGGTTGTTGTGATCTTCATTGGGTTTGCCTCTGAAAAGGAAATTATTTTGAATGGTTTGGATGACTCCCTACTTGAGTTCAAAATTGTTGGCATCAATGGGCGGGGGCCTCACACTAGATTATTGTTGGTTGTACACTGGTCTAGCATAATCTCCTAGAGACCTCCCAAGCCTGGGAGCTGCATTTTAAAATTCATCTTCGACCATGGTTCAATTGAGATTGAACCTTCAATCCTTGTCGAGTGTTTCATACGCAGCTCTATGGGCTGCTTCAGCTACTAACCATGCATCCTGTTGTTGAGCTGCCTCTCTCGCAGCCAGGTCCACATCCCTTCCATCGTTCAACATTGTATTTTGAGTCAAAGTTTGACTTAAAAATGATCAATTCGATTCCTTATCCCTTCTCGACTGCCGCATGTGATTGCCTAATTCTGGATTGTATGGCACCAATTCCTTGGAAGAGGATCGAGTCATACACCATTGAATTTAACACGTTTCCTGCACACAAATAAGAAGAGCGTAAAAAAGGAAAAAAAGTAGAATTGTTCCTGAATTAGCACTGAAAATTATTTCAAACAATATTGATTGCCAATACCCCGACAACGTCACAAAAAAATTGACGAGTGTAAAATCGATGTATAAAAGTTTGGCTGGCTAGTCAAAGATAGTATAGTATTAAGTCATCTCCACATGGATTGGTTTAAATACTGTTCTAATACATCTTCAGCTTAACACTATCCAGAAAAATAAACATTTGTTTTTTTTATGATCAATTAATAGTAAAAACGAAGATTATCGATTGTGAGAAAATAATGGAACTTTAATAACCAAGTAGCAATGATTGAAATTCAAGGTGAGAAGTAAGCGTTGTAAAAAGATATGTGATCAACTATTATTTTGGATAATTCCATATTAAGTTCACTCTTAGATTCTATTTCTCCTTCGATTTCAACAGATGATTAAGTTAATCTTAGGATTCAAATTCTTCTTCTGAATGTATGAGAGTTCTATTAACCAACCTAATAACAGGTCCTATGAACATATGAAAAAATACAGTGAATGAATGATCTTTCGGAAAACAACTCTCAACTCTTCCTCCAAATTGGGTCAATTGATAACTTTCTAAGCTATTTCGATTACTTATGAGAGGTGTAAAATCAACCAAACAAGATAACACAATGCGAATTCAGCAACACTTCTCTTTCGATTAAAGTAAAACCACAATTGACCTTGCAATTTAATTAATAACTTATTCAAAAAATTCAGGCAACTAGCATAGAGTTAACCCCAAACAATAGTCAAATCACAATATTTGTCAATAACCCTATGAAAGATTACTCCATAGTAAAGAAGTTGTTTATCACAAGAGTATTAGAAGAATAAGAAGACATCACAATTCCCAAAAGTTGTTTATCACAATACGGAAGTTTGTTTGAGTCTCCATTGTTTCCCAGCCTTCTTCTCTCCAAAAGTTGATCCCCAAATCTTAGATACCTAGTTTTGACACGAGCTAGGCTTCATATTGGTCAAAAAGTGTTGCCGGATGTACCAAAATAGGTTTCGGTAATGTTTCCAGAAACATACATGGGCAACCGTGCACCTGGGGTTGTGACCACGCTCATGGCCGGGCATGTCTGGCAGAATACTATGTCACTTGCGCGGTCGTGTGCGCGCTGGGGGTATCTTATGAGCCGTTGCGCATCTGAGTTTCGCTCCTACTCAACTCTTTTTCTCCCATTAAGTGCACTATTCGTCCATTGATCCCAAACACGATCCCCACTTAATTCCTTGAGATTTTACTCAAACTTCAAAGCTCCAAGTAGCTCGAATTAGCTCCACAACATCTGCATAACTCAGAATCGCTCCTACAAGGCATAAAACACACACTCAGTGCAAAACAATATTGTCACACCTCCTTTTTTCTGAAAGGGTGGGATAAGGGAGTTT
The DNA here is from genome assembly GCA_005239495.1 of Nicotiana undulata. NCBI lineage: Eukaryota > Viridiplantae > Streptophyta > Magnoliopsida > Solanales > Solanaceae > Nicotiana > Nicotiana undulata. The sequence goes on along the minus strand of ML243972.1, from coordinate 63,282 downwards.
TTTTTAATTTAAGTGACATAATCGAATTTGGGATTATTTAATTTAATTTCAGAGTCGCCACCCAGATTTTTTACGATGTTCCGAGACACCATTTGTTTTTAATGTCCCAAATTGAGGAAATTTTGACTCTGTTAAAAAGTCAGCGAACCAGAAGACTAGGTAAGAAATTCTGTTAACCCGGGAGAAGGTATTAGGCGCTCCCAAATTTCGTGGTTCTAGCACAGTCGCTTAATAATTTGTACTTGACCTAAATTGTTTAATTACTGAGTTTACCTATGTGCATTTTACATTTTTACCGCTTCTAATTATTCATTTGTATTTAAATAATTATCATAAGACGGGTTACATATGTGTATACCCGCTTGAATTGATATGTCGAAAATCATGTCACGCGGACGTGTACATAATTCATGACACTTGATTCATTTAAGTCAAAGTTGCGCAAGCGCATATTTTGGTTTTAAAAATCGAGATCACGTCACGCGAACATGTACGCAATCACGGTAATAATTTCGAAATCCGCTCCTAAAGGCATCTCTACGAATGTTCATTTTGAAACTTTATTTGTGTCACGCGAACATGTACACAATTTTAAAAAAACCGTTGGTTATGAGAAAAGTTATCCTTATTTAAAGTTACGCGAATGTATACTTTAATTTTTTAAAGTGTTTAAGAATTCTAAGTGTATCAATTGCCTAATTAAGGACGGGTCTAAATATTCTGTTATTTTGAAAAGGTTGTCTTCCTAAGTCATTTGTAAGATTAACTTAAGAGTCAAAGAATATTTAGACTACAACATGCAGGATTATTCAAAGTCTTTTAATAACTAAGGTGTAAGCCCAAAATAAGGACCTGGGTTGTATTGAAATCTAGCCCAGTTTCGCGCTTAAGTATACTGGGCCAGTCATGTTTCAACAATTATCAAAGAGGAATATAGATACTGTCTAGCTAAATAAACGTTACATAAAAGAGCTAATGTCATTTTAATTCGAGTTAACAATGCTAATGAGATTTCTAACTAAATCAGTCTTTTATTAATTTTTGAATCAAGTAGAGAATTAGATTGTTGGACTTTACACTCCAGGCTCAATGGCCTAAGGTCCAGACTTATTCAGGATTATTGGGTCATTTTATAAGTCTGACCCAATTTCTATGGTCTTCATTTAGAGGACCTGAAGAGATTGAATTTCAGATCCAATTCACATGGGAGGAAAATGAGGTTACTGCATATAACTCTTCAAAGAAAATGGTTCAACCCATAATATTACAATAGCCAAAATCCAGAATTAAAGGGAAAGGGGTTATGATTGTTTTACGAAGGGATACCAAATAAAGTAATTTTACATAGCTAATTAAATCTAAATTACATTTAATCTAGAAATCTCTAATAGCTTAGACTAATCAGTCTCTAATAACTTTTATGATCTTTGTCTCAGCTTCAATCAACCAAAGAACCACCTGCAACCATATGCCTTTTTAGGATAAATCTGACCAATTGGTGGTTAGATTTATACCTTTAATGTTGTTTTACATATGTTACTATTGTGAATGACTTTACAGTTCACCAGAATTTTAAACAAACCTAAACCAAATAATATGTTCATACTATCCAGAAATCAAATAAAACATAGGCATGAACTAACACATATAATCTAAAATCTGCAGCTAAAACACAAATACACATAGACATGAAACAGATTCAGACAAAAGATTCCATTTAATGTAAACATGGTTACATACCTTTAAAGAGAAAACAACCAGAAAATGACCAAATAAAGGTCAGAAACAGAAGGATCAGGAGCTCAAACAACAGCAATAAGACCAACAACAACATCCCAAAATAATACCCAGAAAATCATCCACAATAAACCAGAAAACCACAGGTAAAGAGACCAATTTTCCCCCCAAAAAACCACAGCTAAAGAGACCAGTCTTTTTTTTCCAGAGTGTTTTTATATCCATCTTGGTATTTTCAGAGTATTGTTTTTATGTTTTTCAAAGTAGTAGTGTGTTTTTAGAAACTGTAGGATGATTTCAGAGATATAGAATATTTCAAAATATGCAGTATTTTTCATAAGGTGTCATCTCTGAATTATCTGTGAGTGTTTTTCAGAATCTATTCTTGTGAGTATTTTCATAATCAGTGTGTGTTATAAAAGCAGTATAATCTGTGAGAGAGTGTGTGTGTAATTTTCAGAATGATAGTGTCTATATATAGGCTGCCTAGGGTGGATATTTTTTAGGAATATTCCCTTATCCTAATTATGAAAATAGTACAGTTTTTAACAACCCTGGTACATTTGTCCACCTTATCCTATTTTCAGCATCTTTTATAACAGTTAGGACAGTTGTACATTTTATAGAAATTCTGATTTAATATCTTTTCTTATTTTATTTTGGTCATTTATCTTAATTCTAGAAGTTTCCTAGGCAGTTACAACTAAGATTCTTTAATTAGAATTCCTAAACTACCCTGAAACACCCCTGTAATTACCCTTTTGTGATCTAGGGCCTGGGCCACATAGTTGGCCAATTTTGGGTCTAACTAATTGGGCCTCCTTTTCCAAGGATCAGTTGTTAAAGAGTTCCTAAAATCAGGTAACTCAAAACAACTTATATTAACACCTAAGATATAATGACCCAGCCGGTCGTTTCGCGTGTTAGGATCCCGTTTCCTTAAATGAAACCTTCCATAGCAGCTATTCGTGCTTTATGACTCGCTGGAGCAGGTGGTTCGGGATTCAGGAATGATTTGGGTGGTTTAGGAACACTTGGTTCCTTAAGGTTGGCCTATTTGACCAAGTTTGACTTCGGTCAACATTTTGAGCAAACGACCTCGGAATCAAGTTATGATAGCTCCAGTAGCTCAGTATGATGATTTCAAATTTGGGCGTATGTTCGGCTCGGGTTTCTGATGACCCGGGAGCATTTCGGCGCCTGAAATGGAAATCAGGATTTCCTTAAGTTTAGAATTTGGCCAGGAACGAGACTTCATGCTATCGAAGTACGAATGGAATTCCGAGGCCGGAAATAGTTCCGTATAGTCATTTATGACATGTATACAAAATTTGGCGTCATTCCGAGTAGTATAGACCCGTTCGGCGCAATGTAATGAATTCTAGAATTTCAAAGTTCTTAAGTTTGATTAATTTGGTTTTGGGCTTGAATTTTGAGTTCCGTTGTTGTTTTTCATGTTCCGAAAGTTTGAGCGAGTCCGTATCATGAATACAGACTTGCCGGTGCTTTTGGACAGGGTCCCGGGGGCTCGGGGGTGTTTTAGACCCCCGGGAGCTAAGTTAGAAAAACCAGAAATTTTCTGTCTGGTTTCCTTCTCTGCGATCGCAGAAGCAGGGATGCGATCGCAGAGAAGTATTTATGCTGGGCCATCCAATGTTCTCTTCGATCGCAGGCATCCCTCCGCGATCGCATATGGTCCCCTCCCCAACCCTCTGCGGTCGCAGACTCATCCCTGCGATCACACAAGTCACCTACCCCCTACTGCCTGTTCTTCTCTGCGATCGCAAACCTCACTCCTACGATCGCATAAGCCTACCTCCCCACCCTCCGTGATCGCAGGCCCCATCTATGCGATCGCATAATGCTTCTCGAGGGCCAGGGGAATTTGTTCTCCGCGATCGCATGCCTGATGCCGCGATCGCAGTGAAGGTTTTCCTGCGCAGTATTTAAATGCTCAATTACGGGTTGTCTTCCTCATTAGTCATCTTTTACCTCCATTCGAGAGCACCCAAGGTTGAAGAACACCTCCCACAACCACCCAATGTAGAGGTAAGCAATTCTCTCCTATTTTTCACAATTATGCATGGAATTTAACGGGTTTAATTCCTAAAATAAACAAAAATCATGTGAAAATTGGGTAGGAATTTCTAGGGCTTTGATAATTAGTGAATTATCCCTTTTTAGCCATGAATTCCTAAATAAATTAGGTAATTACGATCCTTAGGCTTCGGGTAATTCATTCCTTCAAGAATTTTCGAAATCCAAACGTGTGGGCCCGGGGTCGAAATTTCGGAAATGGTCAAGAATGCTTAATTTTAGGATTTCTTGTTAATTATTCTTTTTGGAACCTAAATCAATTCAATTATATCATGATTTGTTAGTTGCGAGCCGTCGAGGGTGAATTTTGGAGATTCGGGCGCATCCTTGATCCGAGGGGTGATATCGTCACGAGGTGAGTCTCCTTTCCAAACTTGTAAGGGGGAAATGTCCCCGTAGGTTCCTTGTTTGCTAGGTGTACATGTTGAGGGGGCCGCGTACGTACCAAGTAACGAGAGTCCGTACGTGGCGACTATATTATTATGTCGGGTAGCCGTACGACCCACGAGCATGCCATTTCGTGCCTTATTGAACCATTGTATGTATTATAAATTGTGTTTATTGTTGAAATGACATGGAAGAAGTAAAAATATTATGATGTAAATCCTAAATGTCTATTAGTGATATGATATTGACACAATCCTGTTGAGTTCACGGTCGAGTCGGTACCCGTAGGTACCTATATGTAAATATTATATTATCGAGTCAGCACACGAGTCGTAGGTATGATTCGCGATCGAGGGGAGATTATTACTATCGAGTCAGCACACGAGTCGCAGGTATGATTCGCGATCGTAGGGAGCTTATTACTATTATCGAGTCAGCACACGAGTCTCATGCATGATGCGCGATCGTGGGGAGCTTATTATTATTATCGAGTCAGCACACGAGTCGCAGGTATGATTCGCGATCGTGGGGAGCTTATTACTATTATCGAGTCAGCACATGAGTCGCAGGCATGATGCGCGATCGTAGGGAGCTTATTACTATCGAGTCAGCACACGAGTCACATGTATGATTCACGATCGTGGGGAGCTTATGACCTCAGTCCTTATGACCTACCTTATGACTCCGGCCGGTTGTCTTGTCCATGTCGGTATATGTACACTTGAGTTTGGTTCACATATGACAGTATTGGCAAGGTATTGTTTAATAAGAGGAATTGGTACTTGGTGCTCTTACTTGTGTTACATTATGTGTTCATATACTTGATGCTTATTGTTTCGCATGCCTATTGCTTTATCCTTATCTCATTCTATATTATGTTGCTGGACCTTAGTGAGTATCTAGTCGACCTCTCGTCACTACTTCTTCGAGTTTAGACGGGATACTCACTGGGTACATATTCATATATATGTACTCATGCTGCACTTTCTTTCCTTTTCTGTACTTTACTTTACAGGTCCGGAGGCTGGTCCATCTGATTTTCAGGCCGGTGCTAGATATTGATAGCGTGGTCATACTTCACGGTGAGCTGCGTTCCTGGCAACTTCCTAGCAGCACCCTGGAGTTTCTTTTGTTATGCTCTCTGTCTATTTCATTCAGACTGAGACCCTGTATATATGGTAGTCATTGTATATTCAGTAGTTGCCCGCAACACTCGTGACACTAGTTCCTGGCACACACGCGGTATATATTTTGGGTTTTGGTTTGTATATCTATGAATATGTCTTATTTCGGCCTTGTATTTACTATGATTTTACCTTCGCTCAAGGCTAGTATCAGGTTAGTTGTTTTAAAATGGTAACTATTGACTTGTTTGGTCGAATGGGAAATGTATCACTTAGTGAAGGTTATATCGGCTTGCCTAACCCCGCTGTTGGGCGCCATCGCGACCTGAATTAGGATTTGGATCGTGACAGAAGAGATTACTAAGTTGACTAATTTGATTTAATTAGGCAATTAGGCTTACTAGTTAACATTTAAGGACTGAACTGAACCTAAACTTATCTAGGATTTTTGATTAATTCAAATATAGTTTAAAATAGCCCTAAGTGTGCATAACTAACTAATAATCAGAGTTAATTAACTAACATAAATTAGTAATTAGGCTTCAGTAATTATTTTCAAAACTAGAACACTTCTAACAGTCTTAGTATTCATGATCAATTAGACTTAAACAATTATCATAACCAGACATGAAATGTCTATTCTAAAAATGACAAAAGAAACAGGACAAAGGACAATATTTAAACCTAAACTAAAGAGATCAGAAATCAAACTAAATTCAACTAAACCTAAAACATGCATGATTAATTAGTACACTCAGTAACTAATCAGCTATTTCAGAATGAAACATGACAAGAGAAATAATCAGACATGAAAACCTAACCTAACAATTCAGAGTCAATTAGTCCACAAAACTCAGGAATTAAACAAAACAATCACGAGAAACAAGGCCAAGAAAAATACATATGAAAACCTAATTAACAGTTCAGAATTAACAACGAAACCAGAAATTAAACTGAGGTCACTAATTCAAATAATCCTAAGACATGTATGATTAAACTACAAATAGAAATTGACTAATTAATATGTATTAGGAACTAACTACAGGAAAAATAAGATAACATGAAACCCTAGGCTAACAAACCAGTGTCAATTAATTAGAAATCAAACCTAACAACAGGAGAAACCAGCTAAAAGAAAAGATAAATATGCAACTATCAATTCAGAATCAACAACAGTAGGAATTGAAAAAAAAGATCAAAGAAAAATTATGAGAACCTAACGCTAACAGTTCAAGATTAAACAGCAAAGGCAGAACCTAACCTAGGTAGCTAATTTCAAGATAATTATTAAACAAAGAAAGAAAGTCAAAGGGGTACCAGTCTAGTCGGACAAACTTGGCCGGAGAAGGTTGAGATTCAGTCGAAACTTGGCCGGACTTTGACGATTTGAAAAGTGAGCCGAACCAGCGTGAATCGATTGCTTTTGTTAAGAGCAATCGACTCACGTAGGTTGGAGCCACATGTTTGCTTGAAGTCATCTAGAATATAGATTTAGGGTTCCCAAGTTTTTTAGATCTGAAATAAATCGGATTTGAGACATTTTCTGGGGAAAGTGGTGAGATATTAGGGTTGAGGATGAGGAGGAGACGGTTTGGTAGAGTTTTGGGTCATTTGGAGGTGGTCCGCCATTGTGAGGCGATTTCCGATGGTGGAAGGCGGCGGAGCCGGTGGGGGGATTTAGGGCGGCTAGGTTTGGGGGTTTGGGAGAGAGACAGGCGAGAGTGGGGGTGTTTTGGGGGTAGGGGTCTGTTAGGACAGTTATATAGGAATTGGGTTGTGAGTTAACAGGCGATGAAACGAGATCGTTTTGTGTAAGTGGGGTTTGGACTGGTTATGGGGTAATTGGACTGGGGTATTTAGAGGGGACTGGGCCTGGCTTAACATTTAGCCCAGCCCGTTTAGCCTACATATATTTCATATTAATTGTAACCCATTTTAATTAATCCTAATTAAATCCTTAAAATATATTGATTTATTTTAAACAATTTAATTTAATTAACTAATGAGTCAATTTAAAAAGTAAAGCCATTAATTAATACCCATAATTATCTAAAGAATAATTTTTTTGTAATTTTCTTCTAATAATATGATTGGATTATGTAACTAAGTATTAAATTAAATAATGTAACGACCCGGTCTGTTGTTACGTGGAACCTCCAATATAATTACTGCTATTGCCTTGTCATAGCTTGGTTTAACTGTTATTGATGTGTTAGAGTTGGTAGGCTTGAAATCAGAATAGTTGTAGTGATAGTTTAGTCATTCAGTCTTTAAAAATAACCTTAAAGTTGGAAAAGTCAACTGAGAGTTGACTTATTGGTAAACGACCTCAGAATGCGGATTTTATGGCTCGGTAGCGTCGTTAGGTGATTTGGGACTTAGGAGTGTGTTCAGAATATTTTTGTGATGTCCGGTGTAGAATTAGGCTTGAATTGGCGAAAGTTAGTTTTTGGCGATTTTCGTTCGGCAGTGAAAAATACGCTATCAGGGTCGGAATAGAATTCCGACAGTTGGAACAGGTTCGTAATTCCATTTTGGATATGTCTGCAAAATTTCAAGTCAATTGGAGTTGTTTTGGATAGTTTCGGCATCGTTGGTGGATTTTAGAAATTTGAAAGTCCTTAAGCTTGAATCCGATGTGATTTTGGTGTTTTGATGTTAGTTTTGGTGTTCCGAGGGTGAAATGATCATATGTGATGTGTTGGTATATTTGGTTGGGGTCCCGAGGGGCTCGGGATTGATTTCGGGTGATTAACGGACTCATTTGGACTTAGAGAAATAGTTGTTTTGCTGGTGTGTTGCAGGTGTGTATTTCCTCTATTCGATCGCACGGGGTAGTTGGTGAGATCAGGAAATTTGTTCTGTGCGATAGCAGGTGAGGAGGTGCGATCGCAGAGTAGAGGGAGAAGGCAGTGCGGTCGCAAGGGCTTGTGTGTGATCACACAAGGGAGTTGGGCGCGTGGGGTTGGCTGAAAATAATGCACTGTGCGATCACAGTAGGAGGCCTGCGATCGGGGAGAAGGGGAAAGTTGTACTGTGCGATCGTGTGTGTTTGACCGAGATCACGGAGAGTAAATATCTGGGCAGTATAAAAATAAATCCTCCGCAACCATTAACCCTTTTTACACCATTTTTGAACGGGAAGAAGCTTTTGAGGCGATTTTAAAGAGGGAAAATCATCGTTCTTCATAGAGGTAAGTATTTTGGACCTTAAAACTTGATTATAGGTGATTAAGGAACATAATAACAATGTTTAATTCATGAAAATCAGTAGAAAAAGGTGGGGTTAGGGTTTGAGATTATGAGACCTTTAGGGGTCGATTTGAGGGGTCAAACGAACTCCGCTTTTAGCGTTCTTTATATGTACGGACTCGTGAGATGATGAAGAACATTTTTGTATAAAAATTTCTGAGCTCCGAAACGCGGGATCGGGGGTCGAGTTTTGACCGATTTCGGGTTTTTTCTTAAAATCGATTATTTTCAATCGGAATTCATTCCTTAAGCATAATTTGATGATAAAGGTCTGATATTGATAGATTTGGAGCGCTCGGAGGTTGATACGAGAGGCAAGCGTATTGCGGGCTAGTTTGAGGTAAGTAATATCTTTAAATCATGTCCTGAGGGTATGAAACCCCGGACTCTGCACCCTTTCACGGGTTTTGGAATACAAAGATTGGAACTTTGGAAATATATTCCCTATTTAGGTAACTATTGAGTTGCGAAACTGATTTTTAAGCATATGCTTAATAGTATTGATATATTTTGACATGATTTGGGCTGGAAGCCATGTTTGGGGCCTAGTGCCGATTTGTTTACCTGTTGGGGGCTGATTTTTACTACTTTCCTCATTTGATATGTTATGATTTTCACTCAGTCTTTTCTTGAAAAATTGTTTTGACACTCAGAGTATTTTGATACTATTTATTGAAAATGAAACACTATTTTTGGGTCGAGAACTCGATATATTTATGGCCTGAAGGGCATATTGAGAGTGTCTGACTGAGTGAGGTTGCGGGCCATTATTGTGAGGATGTTGTAATATGAGAGAGGCTGTGGGCCAATATTGTGTGTGATTTGTGCTATGTTGTGGCTTGTTATAGCGCTTGGGCTGTAGGAGCCCCCCCGGAGTCTGTACACACCCCCAGTGAGCGCAGGTACCTATTGAGTGATGCCCGCGGGGCTTATGTTGAGTGATTGTGAGGTTGCCTGATGGGTAGAGTGATTGTGAGGTTGCCCGATGGGCAGAGTGATTGTGAGGTTGCCTGATGGGATAATACTGAAAGAAATTGGAACGAGAAATTATTATGGCCTGAGGGACAGATTTACGATGATTTTACTGAGTTTTGAACTATGATTCACTTCGTTTTCAAACTGATTTTTACTGAGAGTTTTACTGAGATATATTGAAATTATACTTGTTTCAAAGGATTTCTGGAAATCGGTTTTTGAACTTATGTACTTGATGAATACTACTTGGTGACTTGGTGTACTACTGTTATGTGAATTGGTGTATCTGTACTTTGTGTTTTATAATTCTCAGACTGTGATTTATTTTCATTACTACTGAGTTGGCGTACTCATAAAGACTCCCTGGGCCTCTGTGCACAGATTCAGGTGATGGTCCGGAGCAGTAGCAGTCCTTGTTCGTAGCAACAACTTACGGGATTTCGAGGTAGATGTCCAGCGTCCACAGCTTCTCCATTTCCCTTCCTTATTTATTTTAGCATTGCATTCCTATACTTAGTTAAAACAATTAGCAGAGTTAGTTTTATTTCGTAGATGCTCGTGACCATGTTGACTCCAATCTTGGAAGGTTTTGTTTAGACTATTATTGGGACGCTAAGACTTAAAGAAATTATTTTTATGCTATGTTTGATGTTATTATTGAATTGTAAATTATTATAATCGAACAAATGCGTAGTATAGTGATGGTTGGCTAGCTTAAATCCACGATAGGCGCCATCACGACCTGTTAGGATTTGGGGTGGTGACAAGTTGGTATCAGAGCTCTAGGTTACATAGGACTCAACGGTCATGAGCAGGTTCAGTAGAGTCTTGCGGATCGGTACAGAGACGTCTGTACTTATCTTCGAGAGGCTGCAGAAATCTTAGGAAAAATCTCAATTTCTTGAACTCTTTCGTGCTAATCTATTGATTCTTGAAATCTAAACTCATGTTGTTTCATTCTCTCACAGATGGTGAGGACACGCAATACGGAACAGGGTGACCAGACACCAGCCGGACCCATGAGAGGTCGAGGTCGCGGTCGAGGCCGTGGTAGAGGTAGGGGACCAACTCATGCAGCAGCAGGGGTAGTACCAAAGGATCCCCCTGTTATTCAGGATCAGGTTCCCGCCGATGGTGCTCCAGCGGCACAGGCTCAGGCACCGGCAGTGCCTAATGTTATTCCGGGTCTTCAAGAGACCCTGGCTCAGATATTGACAGTGTGCACTAGTTTAGCTCAGGCAGTTGCTATGTCTACTACTGCCACTGCAACTCAGGCCGGGGGAGGCAATTAGACTCCAGCTGCCCGGACACCTGAGCAGGCTGTACGGGGTATTCAGGCACCGGGAGCAGCCTTAGCTCAGCCGGTTGCCCCAGTTCAGGACTATGTGGTTCTAGCTATGCCCGAGGATGAGCAGCGTAGGCTGGAGAGGTTCAGCAGAGTTAAGCCTCCGACTTTCAGCGGCACAGAGGGTGAGGATGCCCAAGGTTTTCTGGATAAATGCCAGAGGATACTACGTACTGCGGGTATTTTGGAGACCAGTGGGGTCTCGTTTGCTACATTTCAGTTTGCGGGTGCTTCTTTCACTTGGTGGGAGTCATTCGAGAGGCGTAGGCCGGCTGGTTCAGCACCACTCACATGGAAGCAGTTCTCCACGATCTTTTTGGAGAAGTACGTTCCTCAGTCACACATAGAGGAGCAGCGCAGATAGTTTGAGCAGCTGCGCCAGGGAGAGTTGTCAGTTACTCAGTACGATATAAGGTTTTCCGAGTTGTCTAGACATGCTTCTGATTTTGTCCCTACTGATAGGGAGAGTATTAGGAGGTTTGTAGATGGTCTTACTTATCAGCTTCGGATCTTGATGACCACAGAGAGAGTGTTTTGAGCTACATTTGAGCAGGTAGTTGACATTGCTCGGGACATTGAGTCGGTTCGTTGGCAGGAGCGTGAGGAGAGGGAGGTCAAGAAGCCTCGGGGATCAGGTAGCTTCAGTGGTGCCCATTCTAGAGGGCAGTTCCAGCACAATAGAGGTCTTCCATTTAGACCTCCACAGCCAGTTCGCCCAGCTTAAAGTGGTGTATCTTCGGGGCAGGGTCCTCACAATTCTGATCAGGGACGTTAATCTTTTAGTGACCTTCCAGCTCAGAGCTCCGCCCGAGCATAATCTTATCAGGGTTCTTGATGAGTGGTGATTTTACCACTCATTTGGCCTCTTTTCATTAGATTTTGTTTCCCTCTAAGGTAACTTGAGGTCGTTTATAGTGTGCATTTGCTTGAATTTCAGGGAAATGATGTCATGAAGTGGTTGACGTTGAATTGGAGTGAAATTGAGCAAACCATGGTGAAAATGGCAAAAATCCCAGTGATTCCGCACTTGAGGATAATAGGTCGCAGGTGCGACCTCGCACCTGCGAAGAAAATATCGCACCTGTGATTATTGGCTAAGCTGCACAGAGATCGCACCCGCGGACTAGTTTATGCACCTGCGGAATCGCAGGTGCGACCAGATGTCCTCCCCTGCGGAAAGTTGACTAAGGCTTCATAATTCGCACCTGTGAGGATATTTCCGCTACTGCGGAATCGCACCTGCGAGGATTCTTCCGCAGGTGCGATAAACGGGCATCAGATTTGGACAATAATGTAAAATTACATTTTCCCATCCCCACTCTCATATACTCGGCCTAGCAGTAATTTTGCAAGATTTTTGGACACATCTTTTGGCATACTCTTGGTGTTGTAAATACATTTTGAGAGAGAAGAACAAGTTCTTGAAGCTAGGGCTTTGCACACACACTTGATTCTTGAAGATTTCACCATTGTGGTTAAGGATTTCTTACCCATTTATGTTTATTTCTTCATTTTCTTGTTTTGTATTGAATATCTAAGTGTGTAGTATTTTTCCAACACTTGAATCTTATTTATGGGAATATTCATATTTAAAGTGTGGATTAAATACCTTGTTGTGCTTGTGTATTGAATGATTTTAATATATTTATGAAGTGGGTATTTGTTATTTTAATTATTCTTGTTCTTTAATGTTTCCAAAGGGATTAGCTAACCCTAGGACTCGCCCATTAACTCCGAATTAGTTTTGGAAAAGATTATTTGGGGTTGGGAAAGATTAATTAACAAGAACTTGAGGCTTTAACCCTCATTTTATAGATTCTACCTAGGGATAGGATTGAACTACTTGTAGCCATACCCGGGAGTGCTTAATCTCCTAATTGGGTTAGGAATAATTCAATTAGGAAGTCTTGTTAGTCTTTGGGAAAAGCTAATTAAGAATTATTATCCATGGCTAATTAACATTAACTCACTCATATTTGTAAAATCGTGAAATACATTGGATCGTTACTTGAGTGTAATACCCGATGCATTCATTCTTGTTGCCATTGATCCTTTTACTTCCTTTCTAGGTTAGTTTATATTTTTACATTTAGTTATAAACACTTTACAAAACCCAAAATCTTATTTGTTTGGCATTGCGCAATAAGTGATAATTCTCTAGCATTCCTAATCGCCCTCATATTGTTCTCTGTGGAATTCGACCCCAACCTTATTTGGGTTACTCTATTTGACAACGATCGCTTGCACTCTTTTAAGGTGTAAATTGAGCGTATCAAATTTTGGCGCCGTTGCCGGGAAAAAATTGGCGTAACTTAGGTTGTTGGAGAAGTAAGCTTAAGTGCTTTGATCCAAACTTGTGAATATTTGTGCAATTATTTTTATTGTGTAGTTTTTTTAATTTTTCATATAAAAAAAATATATGGCATCTTATAATGATTATTGGTCGGATGGTAGTTGTTCATATTTTGATGACCCTTGTCCTTATTGTGGAGGACCACACTCGTGGCAAAATTGTTTAAATTCTCTCGGGGATGGATTGTGAGCACAATTTCAAACCAATGAGTGGAGTATTTGTGATAGGTGTGGTTGCCAAAATGGTCATGAGTACGATTGTTGGTATTTGTCCGTCCCTTCCCCGAACCCCTACATTGATGAATCTACTTTTTGTGCTGGAAATTTTAGGGGTCATGAAGAGGAGGAAATTGAGCATGGTAGAAACGGAGAGTTCAAGCTCATGTTGGAGTGCTTACTTGAAGAAGGTAACAATGAGCAAAATGCCTTGGAAGAACTTTTGGAGACTAGTCTCCAAAATGATTTGGAACTAGAAACGTTACACTCACAAATGGATGCAATGATTGATGCTTCAAGGGTTCAAAAAGCCTTTGAGGTGAGTGAAAGCCAAGAAATTGACAATTCTTCCTTGGCACTTGAACAAAGCCAAGAAGAACTCTCAAATGTTCAAAATGAGAGGATGATGCTTATGTTGGAGGCCATTCTTGAAAATGAGGAAAAGCACAACCTTGATCTTGAAGAATTGAAACATGATGTGGCTCAAAATGATGAACACATCCGCATCTTGGAGGATCACATGCAAGCATTGATGGAGACTCATCATGCATCTCAAGTTGAAAGTGTGGATGGAAGTCAAGAAGAGTTCGATTCCGAAGGTGAGGGTGAGTGTTACTATGAGGACTCAAGCCTTGAACATCCGCAACCGACTCCATGAGTATTAGTGATGCCAACAACAATATGGAATTTGAGTCAACCGGGGTAATTGAAAATTTGGTTGAAATTGACTCTATTTCGGGGGAAAATGAGGATGTCAAAACCCGAAATTTGCAAGTTGGAAGTTTGAAGGCAGATTCCAAGCATTTCTCAACATTGGAATTGTGTGGTAACACGGAAGTTGAACTACACGAGTCAATGGAGTGCTGCGAGGAGGAAACTTCGTACCATACATCTTGCAATTTGAAGAACCAAGAAAGTGAAATGACATTCCTCACATGAAGGCTAAGAAGTGCAAAATGAAGAAATTAAAGCTTGGCTCGGTCATCTATTTACCACCCCCCCACCTCCCGGGGTCACAAGCTTGATTCCAAGCTAGGTGCCCAGTTCATATCGTCAAAGTGACGAGAAAAGTGGTAAAAGTTGACTTGCATCGTGCCACGACGTTAAATGCGGCGCTTGGTAGGAGGCAACTCATAGTTTTTCAAAATGTTTAGTCATTTTTTTAAATTTTTTTTTTAGAATAGCTTATTATATTTTTTCTAACCAATCTGCCAAGTTTTGCATTTTTCGGAGTTGATTTGAGCAGGTCGGGGATACCGGGGAGTCAAAACCAGTGCAATAAAACAAAGAATTGGCTGGGAAAACATTATGCCTAAATCTACGATGCCTGATGTGTAAAATGCTGTAGCAGAGTGGCATTTGCGATAAAAAATGCGATCGCAAATTTCCACAGAATGTTTTGTGTAAAATCCATGTGTTTTCGCACCTGCGGCCAGGTTTCCGCAGGTGCGACCTCGCAGGTGTGGCTGACTTCGCTGGTGCGGTCTTTTCTTCGCACCTGTGGTTCCGCAGGTGCGGCAATATAACCGCAGGTGCGAAAGTCGCCAGTTTAATTCCCAAATTTTATTCCCCCAGATCATATTTTCTAAGCCCTAACATTTCAAAGCAAGGAAAATTTCTTCACAATTCCTCACACCCACATCTCCCCCTCACTGTAATTCACAATCCCAGGTAACTTCAATTACTCACTCCTTTTGCCTCTCTATTTTTGCTTTAAATTTGTCTACTTTGTCAGGCCTTCAATGGGCACGAACATTCTTTCTTTTCTACATTTTTGTTTTTGCTCTTTTGTTTCTTTACTGCTTTAGGATAGAATTAGGGCGAGTTTTGGTTGAGGGTAGTTAGTGAGTGCTTTCTTCAAGTGAAGCAACCATTTGTGGGGTTGTTTTGAGCGTCAAATTCATGTGAGGATGGAGTAAATGTCATACGCTCGCAAAGTGTTCGGGATATTGTATAAGTGAAAATCGAATGCCTCGTACCTTGATGGTAGTGTTAATGAAGTTAGAACAAAGTTTGGTACACTATTCTGGAAGTCTTGAGTATAGATTAGTGGCCAAAAGCAAAGGCCAAGTCAAAAATGTCACAAAAACATCTGGGCAGTGAGTTTTGGACGAAGGACCGCAGGTGCGGCCCTTTTTCTGCAGGTGCGACTTCGCACCTGCGAGTCCAGCACCGCAGGTGGGAGAAAGTCCGCATGTGCGACCATTTTTTCCACAGGGGTGAGAACGCACCTGCGGTCAAAGTTCCACAGGTGCGGAAACTGCCCAGTTCAGCCAAAAACAATGTGTTTGCAACAGGGTCCTCCCGACCCCGTTCGACTTGATTCTTTGTCCTATTTGCAGTGTTTTAAGACGCTTAATGATATTCCACTGCTTAACTAACTTCGTTTTGAATTTTTATAGGCACTTTGATTCAAAAATGGACCAGAACCCAAGCCAAAATGTCCCAATTAATTCTGAAATTGAGGAGGACGCTAGAGAAAAGTATGATGATTACCGGTTCATGGTGGCTGCTTGTCAATGCTGGTACTTTGAGCACCTCCTCATAAAAAAATTGATACTTGAGCGAGGCATTGCCGATGACAAAGTGACGAGAAACTGCCGGAATTCTATGAACGGCTGGTCTCTTCCAGGTGGACTTGTTTCACTCCCACTCCATGCAATGCAAACGAAACATGGGTTCGTGATATCTATGCCAACCTCAGGCGAGTAACCTTTCAAGATCCTCACCTCATCATCAGAGGAAAACAAATGAGATTCAGGGAAGAAGAGATAAATAAAGTCCTCGAAATCCCAAACAACCCGATGGAGCCAGTGGTGGAGAGGGATAATTGTGAAAATGCAGCATGGCCGGCATCCAAACTATACCCTGAAAGTGTATGACCAAAATGGACGACCAAGAGGAAAGGCTTGAAGTCGACTGACTTCACGGCCGAAGCCAAGATATGGTTATACATACTGAGCAGCAGAGTGTCCCCCAGTGGGAATGTCACAGATGTATCCTATGTCAGGCCCCTGATTATTGCCTGCTTGATCGACGGTGTTCCAGTTAACCCAGGCTACTACATTCTAAAGGAGATGCGGAAATTTGTGATTGACAATGGTCCTGGGCTACTATTTCCATCCTTCATCACTGAGCTATGCCGACGGGCAGAGGTTGAGGAACGCCCCGATGATCACTTGGTGCCTACTGACAAGCCCTTCCAGCCATTGAGGGTTAAGGGCGAAGGTGGAGCAGTAAATAGCAAGAAAAGGAAGATGACCACCACTACTACCGAGATTGGATCCACTTCCCAGCCTAGTTCATCAGCGAGTCCGTTTGGGGAGATGAACTCTCAGCTTGCTCTTATTCGGGACCTTGTGTCCAAGCTCCCCACCGGACCCCCACTTCACAGCCACAGACCCCACCTGACTATTATTCCAGAGCTGAGATGAAGAAATACTTTGACACTCAGATGGAGATGGCTGCTTCTCATGCCAAGATGGTTGCTCATCAGGACAAGATGGCTACTTCTCTGAAGCAGATGAAGTCTTCCTACACTAGCCTTGCCAAGGCTCATTTTGATATGCAGGAGTCCTTTAAAAAGGAGAAGGAAAAGAATAAGAAGAAAGGGAATCTCCTAGTCAAAGTATGGAGGGGAGTAAAGGCAATCTTCAAGTAGGGGCAGCCGAGCAAGCCACTGCCAGTTGCAGATGCCGATGATAGCGAAGAGTACTCCTTCATGTCTGATACTGAGGATGCTGATGATGATGATGAGGAGGATGATGTTGCTGATGATGATGATGAGGATGATGATGATGGGGTGCAGCAGCACTGACCATCCACTTCTCCTGCAGTCTGCTAGTCTGATGCAGACCTCAGGGAGATCCTCAAACTTTGCCATTTTTTTTAATATTATGCAGTGGGGACACTGCAATGTTTTTAGTTGGGGGTGGAATGTGCACACTTCATGGCTTTTGTACATTTTATCTATTTATGACTTAGTTTATGACATGGTTATGTGCCCTTGTCGGGCTTCTTTGTTATTTATAGATATTATGTGCACTTGCCGGGCTTGGTGTGATTGGTTTAGTTTCTTTAATAGTTGGTTTTATATTTAGCTTTTTAGTTGTATTTTGAGTAGTTAGTTTAAATTCCGTAATACCACCTTCTTGGGTTTTCTTCATGCTACGCTTCTTTCCCAAGAAACACTTTTTGAAGTGAACTGGGTGACTTGTCCCTATGATAGATGGTGTGACAATTTTCTTAAGGGAATTAGTCTTGTGTTGCTAGGAAGAGACTTTTGGATTATTTGGTACTAAAGAAATTAGTCTCTTGTATGTGAAATGTGTACTAAGAATACCCCTCCGAAATTTGATTTTGAATGAAAACAAGTAAGTTGCATGGTGAAAGATAATTTTTGTGATACATTCTTAGCTCTTTTAGTGACTCTTTACACACTAGTTCGAAAATATTGCTCTAAACTCCTATTAAAAAAATGAAATTGATCCATTTTGATTAATTCATGTGCCATGTGTGTTAGTGTTTGTATAAATAATTCTTGTGCTTGCGTCCATCATCTAGAACTTGCCCGGTTGGTCTTTCAATGCTAATGATAATTATGTTTGGTTGGAGAAATGACCTTAGGCATTCTTTGTGTTATTCGAAAACCCCGTTAGCCTTTTGAGACACCATTGTATATATATTATCACTAGTTACCCAATTTGAGCCTTGAACTTTTTCTTTGGTCACCTCAATACTAACCTTTCCCTTTTGAAAAATAATTCCTCTTTTGAACCCGTCCCTCCTTGAATATTGAGAATGAGGCAAAAAGCCTGAGTTGGGGGTGTAGTGTCAAAATGGAAATTAGTAAGGTATTCTCTTGAAAACAATCCCCAAAAGAAAAATACAAAAAAAAAATGGGAGCTTTGGAGAGACTAATTGAGGTATTTAAAGTGGTTCTATGTTGGTAACTAGATGCAAATGAGGCCATGTGGTTTGAATAGAAACAAAGTACATCAAGAAAGAAAAATGTGAGTAGCGTTCAAGGAGGGTGTAGCCATTTTCCCAAATGTGTATCCTACCTTTCCCCAAACCTACATTACAAGATTATAAATCCCTTATGGGATCTCCAACCGAACATTTTTGAATATGCTATGAATTAAAATAAGGGCAAGCCTATGGTATGATTGGTTGTAGCACTTGAAAGTCTTTGTGAGTGTGAGTGGCTTTGTAAATATGTTCCTTGTTGTTGACATTGTAAATATTGTGAGTTGGGACTTTCTTTCTTTCTTCCTTGTGAGGGCACATGAATTAGGATTGAATGGTGAAATTGATATAATAAAAAATAAACGAGTTGAGCATGTGTAGTAGACTAGTGTTGTTGAGTCACTGCTTGAGGCTTTTTCTTATCACTTTATTGATTTTGAAACTCCCGTGCACTTATTGAAATTGTTTGTAAATGAGGGAGTTATTCAATTAAGATGCATACTTTAGCCTAATTATTAGTACCAACCAAATCCATAAGTTTAATTCTTAATTGGAAAATGTGAATTGTAAATATGAGCAATACAACTTGTGTATAAA
The DNA here is from genome assembly GCA_005239495.1 of Nicotiana undulata. NCBI lineage: Eukaryota > Viridiplantae > Streptophyta > Magnoliopsida > Solanales > Solanaceae > Nicotiana > Nicotiana undulata. The sequence continues at coordinate 44,232 of ML243972.1, read as the reverse complement.
AGAGTAGAACCTCATTGAGTTACTAGATTTGACTTGCTTGAGGACAAGCAAAAGCTCTAAGTTGGGGGTGTTGATGAGTGGTGATTTTACCACTCATTTTGGCCTCTTGTCATTAGATTTTGTTTCCCTCTAAGGTAACTTCAGGTCGTTTATAGTGTGCATTTGCTTAAATTTCAGGGAAATGATGTCATGAAGTGGTTGACGTTGAATTGGAGTGAAATTGAGCAAAACATGGTGAAAATGGCAAAACTCCCAGTGATTCTGCACCTGCGGATAATAGGTCGCTGGTGCGACCTCGCACCTGCGAAGAAAATATCGCACCTGTGATTATTGGCTAAGCTGCACAGAGATCGCACCTGCGGATAAGTTTACGCACCTGCGGAACCGCAGGTGCGACCAGATTTCCCCCCCTGCAGAATCGCACCTGCGAGGATTCTTCCACAGGTGCGATAAACATGCATCAGATTTGGACAATAATGTAAAATCACATTTTCCCATCCCCACTCTCATATACTCGACCTAGCAGTCATTTTGCAGGAGTTTTTGACACATCTTTTGGCATACTCTTGGTGTTGTAAATACATTTTGAGAGAGAAGAACAAGTTCTTGAAGCTAGGGCTTTGCACACACACTTGGGTCTTGAAGATTTCACCATTGTGGTTAAGGATTTCTTACCCATTTATGTTTATTTCTTCATTTCCTTGTTTTGTATTGAATATCTAAGTGTGTAGTATTTTTCCAACACTTGAATCTGGTTTATGGGAATATTCATATTGAAAGTGTGGATTAAATACCTTGTTGTGCTTATGTATTGAATGATTTTATTATATTTATGAAGTGGGTGTTTGTTATTTTAATTATTCTTGTTCTTTAATGTTTCCAAAGGGATTAGCTAACCCTAGGACTCGCCCATTAACTCCGAATTAATTTTGGAAAAGATTATTTGGGGTTGGGAAAGATTAATTAACAAGAACTTGAGGATTTAACCCTCATTTTATAGATTCTACCTAGGGATAGGATTGAACTACTTGTAGCCAAACCCGGAAGTGCTTAATCTCCTAATTGGGTTAGGGATAATTCAATTAGGAAGTCTTGTTAGTCTTTGGGAAAAGCTAATTAAGAAATGTTATCCGTGGCTAATTAACATTACCCGCTCATATTTGTAAAATCGTGAAATACATTGGATCGTTACTTGAGTGTAATACCCGATGCATTCATTCTTGTTGCCATTGATCATTTTACTTGCTTTCTAGGTTAGTTTATATTTTCACATTTAGTTATAAACACTTTACAAAACCCAAAATCTTATTTGTTTGGCATTGCGCAATAAGTGATAATTCTCTAGCATTCCTAATCGCCCTCATATTGTTCTCTATGGGATTCGACCCCAACCTTGTTGGGTTACTATATTTGATAATGATCGCTTGCACTCTTTTAAGGTGTAAATTGAGCGTATTAGTTCTTCTATGCATGGTTCGTCTGGTGGTTATCATTGTGGCAGGGGTTTTCGTCAGTTTTCATCTCCAGCTCCAGGTAGTTGTTATGAGTGTGGAGAGTTCGGACATGAGTGGAGGCAGTGTCCCCTTCGTCTTAGTAGTTCATCTCAGCAGAGGGTTCAGCCCTTGGCTTCAGCCCCAGTCACTTCACCACCTACTCGGGCAGCTAGGGGAGGTGGTCAGGCAGCTAGAGGCCGCCCTAGAGGGGGAGGTCGAGCAGGTGGAGGCCAACCACGTATTTATGCACTTTTGGCTAGGCCTGATACTATGGACTTAGATGCGGTGATTACAGGTACTATTTCAGTTTGTCACAGTGATGCTTTGGCTTTATTTGACTCTGGTTCCATGTACTTTTATGTCTCATTCTATTTTGCTCATTTTCTGAATATGCCCTGTGAGTCTTTAGTTACGTCTTTTCATGTCTCGACTCCGGTGGGCGATACTATTATTGTGGACCGCGTGTTCTGGTCATGTCTTATAGCTATTGGAGGTCTGGAGACCTGAGTGGACTTGATGTTACTCAGTATGGTTGATTTTGATATGATTCTGGGCATGGATTGGTTGTCCCCATGTCATGCTATCCTTGATTGTCACGCTAAGAACGTGACCTTAGCTATGCCCGGAGTTCCGAGAGTCGAGTGGAGAGGGTATATAGAGCATGTACCTAGCAGAGTGATATCGTATTTAAAGGTTCATCGTACGGTTGAGAAAGGGTGTGAATATTCTCTTGCTTTTGTGAGGGATGTTAGTAGTGAGACTCCTTCTGTTGATTTTGTTCCTGTAGTCCGTGATTTTCCGGATGTATTCCCTGCAGACCTTCCAGGCATGCCACCTGACAGGGATATTGATTTTGGTATAGACTTGGTACCTGACACTCAGCCTATCTCTATTCCACCTTACTGCATGGCACCATCGGAGTTGATAGAATTGAAAGAGCAGCTTCAGGAACTCTTAGATAAGGGGTTCATTCGGCCTAGTATGTCACCTTGGGGTGCACCAGTGTTGTTTGTGAAAAGGAAAGATGGCTCCATGCGTATGTGTATTGACTATAGACAGCTGAATAAGGTTACAGTTAAAAACCGGTATCCTTTGCCTCATATTGATGACTTATTTGATCAGCTTCAGGGAGCTAAGGTGTTCTCCAATATCGACTTGAGGTCGGGGTATCATCAGCTGAAGATTCGGGATTCTGACATTCCAAAGACTGCTTTCAGGACCAGATATGGTCATTATGAATTTTTGGTTATGTCATTTGGGCTGACCAATGCCCCAGAAGTGTTCATGCAATTGATGAACAATGTGTTTCAGCCTTACCTTGATTCGTTTGTCATTGTGTTCACTGATGACATCCCGGTTTATTACCGTAGCCAGGAAGAGCATGCTAAGCACTTGAAGATTGTGTTACCGAGATTGAGGGAGGAGAAGCTTTATGCAAAATTTTCCAAGTGTGAGTTTTGGCTTGGTTCAGTAACTTTCTTGGGGCACGTGGTGTCTAGTGAGGGTATTCAGGTTGATCCGAAGACGATTGAGGCGGTGCAAAGTTGGCCCAAACCGTCCTCAACTACAGAGATTGGGAGTTTCCTTGGTCTGGCGGGATATTACCATCGCTTTGTGGAAGGATTCTCTTCTATTGCTTCGCCATTGACCTGATTGACCCAGAAGGGTGCTCCATTCAGATGGTCTGATGAGTGTGAGGAAAGCTTTCAGAAGCTCAAGTCAGCATTGACCACAACTCCGGTTTTGGTTTTGCCTACTGGTTCGGGTTCTTATACAGTCTATTGTGATGCTTCTAGAGTTGGCTTGGGAGCGGTATTGATGCACGACGGTAGGGTGATTGCCTACGCGTCTAGACAGTTGAAGGTGCACAAGAAGAATTATCCAGTGCACGATCTTGAGCTAGCTGCCATTGTTCAAGCCTTAAAGATTTGCGTCATTATTTGTATGGGGTATAGTGTGAGATTTTCACTGATCATCGTAGCTTGCAGTATCTGCTGAGGCAGAAGGATTTGAATTTGCGTCAGAGGAGATAGTTGGAGCTTCTCAAGGATTATTATCTTACTATTTTGTATCATCCGGGAAAGGCCAATGTAGTGGCCGATGCCTTGAGTCGCAGAGCCGAGAGTTTGGGGAGTCTAGCTTACCTTTCAGCAGCAGAGCGACCATTAGCACTTGATGTTCAGGCTTTAGCGGGTCAGTTGTTGAGATTGGATTTATCAGACCCTCAGCGGGTATTATCTAGCATGGCTTCTCGATCTTCTCTTTATGATCAGATTAAAGCTCGCCAGTATGATGACCGACTCTTGTTAGTTCTTCAGGATAGAGTTTGTCGGGGTGATGCCAGGGATGTGACTATTGGTGATGACGGAATTATGAGGATGCAGGGCCGTATTTTCATGCCCAATGTGGAAGGGATTCGAGAGTTGATATTAGTAGAGGCTCATAGCTCGCGGTATTCTATTCATCCGGGTGCCGCGAAGATGCATCAGGATTTGAGACAGTAGTATTGGTGGAGGCGGATGAAGAGAGATATTGTTGAGTATGTAGCATGGTGTCTCAACTTCCAGCAGGTCAAGTATGAGGACCAGAGACCAAGTGGATTACTTCAGAGGTTAGATATTCCGGAGTGGAAGTGAGAGTGAATTACTATGGACTTTGTAGTTGGGCTTCCACGGACTTCGAAGGGTTTTGATGCTATTTGGATCAATGTGGATAGATTTACCAACTCTGCGCACTTAATTCCTATCAACACTACCTATACTTAAGAGCGGTTAGCTGGTATTTACATTAAGGAGATTGTTCGGTTGCATGGATTCTATCATCTATGATAGAGGTACTCAGTTCACATCTCAGTTTTGGAGGGTCGTACAGAGAGGTATGGGTACTGATGTAGAGTTGATCACGACATTTCATCCTCAGACCGACAGGCAGTCGGAACGGACTATTAAGATATTGGAGGATATGTTACGGGCTTGTGTGATGGATTTTGGTGGTTCATGGGATCCGTTTCTGCCACTAGCGGAGTTTGCATACAATAACAGCTACCGGTCCAGTATTTAGATGGCCCTGTATGAGTCTTTATATGGTAGGAGGTGTAGATCTCCGGTTGGTTGGTTCGAGCCTGGTGAGGCTATGTTATTGGGCACATATTTGATTCAGGATGCGTTGGAGAAGGTGAAGTTTATTCAGGAGAGATTTTTCACGGCACAGTTTATGCAGAAGAGCTATACGGACAGGAAGGTTCGGGATGTGTCATTTATGGAATGTGATAAGGTACTACTGAAGGTATCACCCATGAAGGGTGTTATGAGATTCGAAAAGAGAGGAAAGCTGAGTCCATGGCTTATAGACTTGCCTTGCCACCCAGTCTATCGAGTGTTCATCCGGTATTTCATGTGTCGATGCTTAGGAAGTATGTTGGTGACCCGTCCCATGTGTTAGACTTCAGCACATTTCAACTCGAGGGTGATATGTCATATGAGGTAGAGCCAGTAGCAATCTTGGCTTGCGAGGTCAGAAAGTTGAGAGTTCCAAGGATATATCTTCAGTGAAAGTACAGTGGAGAGGTTAGCCAGTGGAGGAGTCTACTTGGGAGACTGAGCGGGAGATGCAGATCAAATATCCTCACTTGTTTGAAACTCCAGGTATGTTTCTAGACCCGTTTGAGGACGAACGTTTGTTTAAGAGGGGAAGAATGTAACGACACGGTTTGTCATTACGTGGAACCTCCATTATAATTACTATTATTGCCTTTTCATAGCTTGGTTTAACTGTTATTGATGTGTTAGAGTTGGTAGGCTTGAAATCAGAATGGTTCTAGTGAGAGTTTAGTCATTCAGTCTTTAAAAATAGCCTTAAAGTTGGAAATGTCAACTAAGAGTTGACTTATTGGTCAACGACCTCAGAATGCGGATTTTATGGCTCGGATAGCTTCGTTAGGTGATTTGGGACTTATGAGTGTGTTCAGAATATTTTTGTGATGTCCGGTGTAGAGTTAGGCTTGAATTGGCGAAAGTTAGTTTTTGGCGATTTCCGGCAGTGACAAATAGGCTATCGGGGTCGGAATGGAATTCCAACAGTTGAAACAGGTTCGTAATGCCATTTTGGATATGTCTGCAAAATTTCAGGTCAATCGGAGTTGTTTTGGATAGTTTCGGCATCGTTGGTGGATTTTAGAAATTTGAAAGTCCTTAGGCTTGAATCCGATGTGATTTTGGTGTTTTGATGTTAGTTTTGGTGTTTCGAGGGTGCAACTAAGTTTGAATGATCATATGTGATGTGTTGGTATATTTGGTTGGGTCCCGAGGGGCTCGTGATTGATTTCGAGTGATTAACAAACTCATTTGGACTTAGAGAAATAACTGTTTTGCTGGTGTGTTGTAGGTGTGTATTTCATCTATGTGATCGCAGGGAATTATATGCGATCGCACAGGGTAGTTGGTAAGCTCAGGAAATTTTTTCTGTGCGATCGCAGGTGAGGAGGTGCGATCGCAGAGTAGAGGGGGAGAAGGCATTGCGGTCGCAGGGGCTTGTGTGCGATCGCACAAGGGAGTTGGGCGCGTGGGGTTGGATGGAAATAATGCACTGTGCGATCGCAGTAGGAGGCCTGCGATAGTGGAAAAGGGGAAAGTTGTACTGTGCGATCGCAGTAGGAGGCTTGCGATAGTGGAGAGTTAATAACTGGGCAGTATAAAAATAAACCCTCTACGACCATTAACCCTTTTTACACCATTTTTGAACGGGAAGAAGCTTTTGAGGCAATTTTAAAGAGGGAAAGTCATCGTTCTTCATAGAGGTAAGTATTTTGGACCTTAAAACTTGATTATTGGTGATTAAGGAACATAATCACAGTGTTTAATTCATGAAAATCAGTAGAAAAAGGTGGGGTTAGGGCTTGAGATTATGAGACCTTTAAGGGTCGATTTAAGGGGTCAAACGAACTTCGAATTTAGCGTTCTTTATATATAAGGACTCGTGAGATGATGAAGAACATTTTTGTATAAAAATTTCTGAGTTTCGAGACGCGGGCCCAGGGGTCTTGTTTTGACCGATTTCGGGTTTTGTGCTTAAAATCGAAAGTTTTCAATCAGAATTCGTTCCTTAAGCATAATTTGATGATAAAGGTATGATCTTTATAGATTTGGAGCGCTCGGAGGTTGATACGAGAGGCAAGCGTATTGCGAAATAGTTTGCGGGCTAGTTTGAGGTAAGTTATGTCTTTAAATATTGTCCTGAGGGTATGAAACCCCCGACTCTGCACCCTTTCACGGGTTTTGGAATACAAAGATTGGAACTTTGAAAATATATTCCCTATTTAGGCAACTATTGAGTTGCGAAATTGATTTTTAAGCCTATGCTTAATAGTATTGATATATTTTGACATGATTTGGGTTGTAAGCCATGTTTGGGGCCTAGTACCGATTTGTTTACCCCTTGGGGGCTAATTTTTACTATTTTCCTCACTTGATATGTTATGATTTTCACTCAGTCTTTTCTTGAAAAATTGTTTTGACACTCAGAGTATTTTGATACTATTTATTGAAAATGAAACACTGTTTTTGGGTCGAGAACCCGATATATTTATGGCCTGAAGGGCATATTGAGAGTGTCTGACTAAGTGAGGTTGCGGGCCATTATTGTGAGGATGTTGTAATATGATAGAGGCCGTGGGCCAATATTGTGTGTGATTTGTGCCATGCTGTGGCTTGTTATAGCGCTTCGGCTATAGGATCCCTCCGGAGTCTGTACACACCCCAGTGAGCGCAAGTACCTAATGAGTGATGCCCGCAGGGCTTATGGTGAGTGATTGTGAGGTTGCCTGATGGGCAGAGTGATTGTGAGGTTGCTTGATGGGCAGAGTGACTGTGAGGTTGCCTGATGGGCAGAGTGACTATGAGGTTGCCTGATAGGCAGAGTGATTGTGAGGTTGCCTGATGGGCAGAGTGATTGTGAGGTTGCCTGATGGGCTAATACTGAAAGAAATTGGTACGAGAATTTATTATGGCCCGAGGGGCAGATTTACGATGATTTTACTGAGTTTTGAACTATGATTCACTTCGTTTTCAAACTCATTTTTACTGAGAGTTTTACTGAGATATATTGAAATTATACTTGTTTCAAATGATTTCTGGAAATCGGTTTTTGAACTTATGTACTTGATGAATACTACTTGGTGACTTGGTGTACTACTGTTATATGAATTGGTGTATCTGTACTGTGTGTTTTATAATTCTCAGACTGTGACTACTGAGTTGGCTTACTCATAAAGACTCCATGTGCCTCTATGCACAGATTCAGGTGACGGTCCGGAGCAGTATATGTCCTTGCTCGTAGCAGCAGCTTACGGGATTTCGAGGTAGCTGTCCAGCGTCCATAGCTTCTCCATTTCCCTTCCTTATTTAGTTTTAGCATTGCATTCCTAGACTTAGTTAAAACCATTAGCAGAGTTCGTTTTATTTCGTAGATGCTCGTGACCATGTTGACTCCAGTCTTGGAAGGTTTTGTTTAGAGTTGTTTAGACTATTATTGGGACGCTAAGACTTAACGAAATTATTTTTATGCTATGTGTGCTGTTATTATTGAATTGTAAATTATTATAATCGAACAAATGCATAGTAGTGTGATGGTTGGCTAGCCTAGTTCCACGATAGGCGTCATCACGGCCTGTAAGATTTGGGGTCGCTACAAATAAAAAACCTAACTATGCATGATAAAGACATTTTAACTATTTTTATTATTTTTTATAAATTTTAAAAGACAAAATGTGACCATGACTACAAATAATTCCCAAACAAACACTGAATTTCACACGAAGTCAAGCCATAAATAGAATTAAACCATTTATTAATTTTTGTAGGAGTATTTTTAATAGGTGAAAAAATTACATTCTCACAGCTGTCCCTTTTTGCTCGAAAACACGAAGAGTTTTCGGGAAAAGACAAAGTGAGCGGTTATAAACCACTTTTACCCGTTCAAATACTCCATGAGAAGCACTTTGGAAAAGTTTGACCGAACCTTGCTTCAAAGGTTGCATACTTTTCTGTCACGACCCCAAATCTTAACAGGCCGTGATGGCGCCTATCGTGGAACTAGGCTAGCCGACCATCACATAACTACACATTTAATTTAATATAATTTCTCACATCATTAATAACCAGCAAAATAGGTATAAAAATTTCTCTAATTCTTAAGCAAGCACAATATAATCTGACAGTCTAAACCAATCCCCCAGAACTGGAGTCAACTGATCACGAGCATCTAAGAATAACTAACACTACTAATGTCATAAAAATAATATCTCGAAACAAAAAGCTAAATACTAATGAAGGAAGGGAAATGGAGAAGCTGCGGACACTGGACATCTACCTCGAAATCCCGAAAGCTGACGATGACGAACTCGAATGACTACTGCTCCGAACCAGTACCTGGATCTGCACACAGAGTTGCAGGGAGTAATGATGAGTACGCCAACTCAGTAGTAATGAAAATAAATCATAGTCTGAAAATAAGAAACACACGACAACAAATACACCAATCCAAAAAACAGTAAAATTACCAAGTCTCAATAAAGTATACATAAGTTCGAAAACCAGTTTCTGTAAAAATCCATTGAAGAAGTATATTTTCAAATGTTTCTCAGTAAAACTCCCAATGATATCAGTATGAAAAATGAAATGAATCATAGTCAAAACTCAATAAAAATATCATCATAAAACAGCCCCTCGGGCATAATCATCACTCATAAATATTCCCTCAGCACCTCACCATCACTTAGTAACAGTCACTCAGCACCTCACAGTCACTCATACCTCCCAATCACTCGTCACTCGGCACTCAAAACTCGCACTCAATAGGTACATGCGCTCACTGGGTGTGTGTACAGACTCCGGAGGACCTCCTTCAGCCCAAGCGCTATAAATAAGCCAAATCATGGCAATCATCACTCAGGCACTCGGCCTCTCTCATATCATCAATATCCTCACAATATAGGCTCTCAGCCTCACTCATATCATCAATATCGTCACAATATAGGCTCTCGGCCTCACTACGTCAGAAACTCTCAATAAGCCACTGGGGCCATGAATAAACGGGGTTCTCGACCCAAAATAGTATTTCAGTTCAAGAAATAATATCAGTAACTCAGAGTGTCAAAATAATTTATCAAGAAGAACTAAGTGTAAAATCATAATATAATAATTGAGTAATATCAAGAAAATAGCCCCCAAGGGGTTTAACAGATCGACACTAGACCCCGAACATGGCTTACAACCCAAATATATCAAAACATAGTAATACTATAAAACATATGCTTTAAAAGCGGTTTCGCAACTCGATAGTTGCCTAAAAAGGAACATATTTACAAACTTCCAATTCGTGCACTCCCCACACTCGTCATCCAGTGTGTGCGTCACTCCAAAACCGTGAAAGGATGTAAAGTCCGGGGTTTCATACCCTCAGGACAAGATTTAAAGACACTACTTACCTCAAACTAGCCTGAAACGCTACTCTGCAATACGTTTACCTCTCGAATCAACTTCCGAGTGCTTCAAATCTATCAAGTTCAGATTTTTCACATCAAATTATTCTAAGGGAATGAATTCCAATTGAAAGATATCAATTTTAAGCACAAAACCCGAAATTAGCCAAAACCCGACCCCTGGGCCCGCATCTCGGAACTCGACAAACTTGATACCAAAACGATTCTCATCATATCACGAGTCTGTACATATAAAGAACTCTGAAATCGGAGTCTGTTTGACCCCTCAAATCATCTCTAGAAGGCTTCTTAAACTCAAGCCCTAGTTTCACCTTTTTCTACTAATTTTCCCCCCAATTAAACACTGTTAATTTAGTCCTTAATCACATATAATCGAGTTATGGGGTCCAAAATCCTTACCTCAGTGAAGAACAATCATTTTCCCTCTTCAAAATCGCTCCAAAAGCTCTATTCCCGTTCAAAAATGGAGGAAAAGCGGGCAAAGGTCGCAGAGGGTTTTAATTTATACTGCCCATGCTTTTTACTCATCGCGATCGCGGACCTCTGACTGCGTTCGCGAAGAAAAAACGTGTGGCCCCCAGCTTGGCCTGCTAACCTTACGTGATCGTGACTAAACTCCACACGCTCACGATGAATCAACCTCCAGTATAACGCGATCGCACTGTACAATTTCCTCCTGGCCTCATGCAACCTTATGCGATCGCGGACCTTTCCTCGCGATCGCAATGAACAAATCGCTGCTGTGTTAACACCAGAAAACCAACATTATTCCTAAGTCCAAAAGTGCTTGTTTGAGCATCCAAAATACACCCGAGGCCCTCGAGACATCAACCAAACCTACCAACATATCCCATAACATCATTCAAACTTAGTCGAGCCTTCGAAACACCAAAATAACATCGAAACACAAAAATCACATCAAATTCAAGCCTAAGAACTTTAAAATTTCTAAATTCCACCAACGATGCCGAAACCATCCAAAACACATCCGATTGACCTGAAATTTTGCAGACATATCCAAAATGACATTACGAACCTATTCCAACTTCCATAATTCCATTCCGACCTCGATAGCCTATTTTCCACTGCCGACCGGAAATCGCCAAAAACTAACTTTTGTCAATTCAAGCCTAATTCTACACCAGACATTGCAAAAATATTCCGAACACACTCCTAAGACCCAAATAACTTAACAAAGCTACCCGAGCCATAAAATCTGCATTCCGAGGTCGTTTACCAATAAGTTAACTCTCAGTTGACATTTCCAACGATAAAGCTATTTTAAGAGACTAAGCGTCTCAATTCTCACTACAACCATTCCGAACCCGAGCCAACCGACTCTAAAACCTCATAAATAGTATAACCAACCTATTGTTTAACCAAAGAATGAGATTCCTTGACCAAAGCTATTTTAGGATAAACACGGGTTACTGATAATCGAGTGAATAATATAATGAATAAAGGAATAATAAGCGACATAGAATGCAGAAAAGTAAAGCCGTTTTTCTTCGAGAGTTCAGATGATCCTATGGGTTACATTTCTTCCCTTTATATAGGGGTTTCCTAGTATAACGTTTGGTTCCTGTCATGATTGCTCATTAATGGCTAATTATTACATTAATGAGGCGTTACAAAGGATAACCGTAATTGTTGTATAGGAGTTACATAACGTATAAGTCATTAACTCTTTGATTCTCGAATCCGTACGTATCTTCGTCTAGGTTCACTGTGACTGTATATCTTCTTTGTCATTAGGTTTCCCGTGGTTGATGAACTCGGGGGTCTATTGACCGTGCCTCTTTGTCCCATACCTCTTTACAAAATCAAGTCTATTTGTTGTGTTTTCCTTGGTCAACGTAGCTAGATGAGTTGTCAAGGTCTTGCTTACGTGTGATACTCTTTTTTACCAATACAGATAGTCCCCCCACTTACTATATATTTATCGATTAATATTTGGTAAGTGGATATACACTTATGGCGAGAATAGTTTGTCGCCGCTTTGCTTCGTAACATTGTATCTTTTTATGAACACAGTCGTCGTTTATCACTTCCATTTAATGCTCCTTCCATGTGTCCTTTTCTGATTGGCTCTGCAATGAATCGACACTTTTTAAGTCTTTTTGCAGGTATATCAGTCCCGAAGTGACATCTTTGGTTGTGACTTTCCATCATTATTCTTCCATGTTTTGACGGTTGCCTTTGTGTATAAATAGTCTTCTTCCTTTCTTTACTTTCACGGAACACTTCCATACTTAATTCCTCTTTTGCAAATATTTTTTCCTTTGTTTTCGTAAAGATGTCTTCATCAAACCAACCAGAAAAGGTTATAGACGTAGAGACTCTGGCATCTTCTTCTGCTCCATCTAGGAGCCGGAGAGGTGGTCGACTGAGGAGTCTGGGATCTGCCTCTACTAGAGGTTCTTCTGCTCCTCTGGTTTCTCCTCCTACCGCTAGGTATTTGTTGTCCCCTAAAGCTAGGTCTTCTCACTCTCTTTCTATTCGTGAACCCTAAGTTGACAAAATTATTCCTGCTAAGATAGTCTTTACAAGGGAAAATTCATCTATCTTTGAACAGTCTTCTTCTTTGGAGAGTGTAAAGAAGTATGCGACAATTATTACTGAAGGTCACATTCCTCTTGTCTGCAGAGAGTGTTCTTGGTAATCTAATGTTCCTATTCTTGTGCCGAATAATAATCAGAGGATTATGTCTTACAAGACGGGTTATTCCTTCGTTTACACTTATCCTTTTACACTAGGATTTAAACCTCCCATTGACCCTGTTATCATCGAGTTTTGCCGCTTCTTCAATATCTGTCTAGGACAAGTCGGTCCTTTAGTGTGGCGAGTAGTTGCTTGCTTGAGAGTTTTAGCTTCTAAGGTTTCAGATCCCTTCACCTTCCACCATCTTATTCATTTATATTCTCCTGTCTTATTTCGTCAAGGGGTTTTTACTCTGGCTACTCGGAGTAAAAGATTTTTAGTAACCCCAGGTGACGATAAGGACAGGGGTTGGTACCTTAGGTACGTTGCCGTTCCCACTACTGTTTTAGTTGGTGAAAACAATCTTCCCTTCCCTGAGAAGTGGAACCGTGCACGTAAGTACTTTTTGGTTCGTATCTATTTTCTTCATTTAGATTTGAATTGCGTTTTAATACCGCATCTGTTTTTCTCTTCTTTTTCAGCAATCATGAATACCGTCGAGAATGTCTCCGATATTCGTGATTGGGTAGAAAGAATGTTGTATGCCGCTCCTGTTGAAGAAAGATCTTGGAAGTATTTTTCCATGAAGTACAATTGGATTGTTAAGACCCACGGTAACCGAAGTTTTTCTTACTTCCTGCCTTACCTGAGTTCTTTTTATTCTCATTTAATGTTTCCCTTTTTTTCTTGATAGGGTTTTCTGCCCGTGGGGCATCTGGTTCGTCGCTCCTGAAGATGTCTTTGTCCCATGATCAGAGCATCCTTGCCAGTTCTTCGAAGAGAAAAGTCAGTGATCCCCATTCTATAGGGGAAGAGAGGGTGCTTTGGTGCACCGGTCGAGAAGAAGGCGAGTAGTTTCAAATGATGAATCTGCTCCCAAGTCTCTTCCTTCTGTATTGGAAATTAGGCCCTCTTCTTCCCGAGGTGAATCTCAGTCCCTGGTACAAGATCCTGCCTAGCGTCTTTTCCATGAAGGGTTTGAGCTAGATCCTGATGATGTTCCCTTAGCTACTATCTTTCATGAATTTGCTGTTGTTCCTGCTCCTCTTGCTATTATTTCCGCTCCTCCGTCCGTATCTGTTATTTCCTCAGCTCCTCATCCATCCGTATCTGTTGATGTGCCCGTGGCTCCTTCGACTCCTTGTCCGTCTGTATTTGTTGCTGCTACCTCCGTTCCTGCTTCCGTGCCTTTTCTTGTGGAAGTAGGGTCTTCCAGAAGGGAGATGCAGAGGGTTATAATTGAGGTTCCAGCCGGAGGGAGTCTTTTTAAGAAGACGGGTGAGCCTGAAGTGTAGCTCAAACCTCTGATCGGCTCTGAAGAGAGGTCCAAACTTGACAGTCATTCAACTCTTACTTGGGCCAACGAAGTGGTGCACAATTCTTTGAAGGTATGCCTTTGAATTTTTCATACATACAATTTTCTTCGAATAACAATTTAACATGTTTGATTGTTTTACTGTTTTTTGTAGACGCACCTTATTGGCTTAGAACTCATGAAGAGAGTTTCAAATTCAGAGAATGAGTTGAAAGAGCTGTGTGAACTTCAGTTTGATTTTGACAATATGAAGGTACTATATGATGGCTTAAGGATAGACATGGATGTTCTAGCGGAGGAAAGGCATACCTTAAAGGAGCAGTTGAGGATTGCTTCTATGGAGTTAGCAGTGGAGAGAGCTTCTTCCAGCCAGGTCAACAAGGACAAAGATATTCTTGAATCCTCATTTGCTAAACAGTTGTCGAAAGCCACGGAGGAAATCAGGAATCTAAAGCATATGCTGGGGCAGAAGGAGGAATACTCCATTGAACTTGTACGAAATCTTTCCCAGACTCAAGAGGATCTTCGTGAAGCCCTTGTCAAAGTTTGAACTCTGGAGCAGTCAGTTGTACCTTTGAAGGTTTCCCTCGAAGCTGCCGAAGCTGAGAAGGATAGCTTGAAGATTGAGATTCAGACATGGTCAAAGGATTATAGTGAACTTGAAGAGGCGACAACTGTTGATGTGAGTTGGGAGTACATGAGTGCTCGTCATGATATGTTAATGGAAATGGGCCAGGAGGGTTTTGACCTCGATGCTGAGATTGCTAAATCTAATGAAGCCATGGAGAAGACCCAGCGGGGTCTTGAATTTTCTCCATCTAATGAAGCCTATGATCTTCAAGCAGCTGCCGTTCCTCCTCTTGAAGAAGTCAACTCTCCTCCACCTTAAGAATGAAGATTTTGTTATCCCCACTCCCTTTTTTTTTTTTGGATTGATGTGGTTACTCCCAGCTCCATCGGGGGTAAGTTTGAAACTTTAAAGTCCCCAACTGACAACTTAGGGGGAAAAAGATGTAAATACTTATGTGGCTAAGTACTAGTTAGTACTTAGTTTTCGACTTAGCCGCTTATTTTAATTTCAATACAATCTCAAGACTTTTTGCTATGAGTTTGAATGTTACTCTTTTAAGTCAATTGTATTGCTTGTTTGAGGTTTTTGTTTGTACCTCTTAGCTTTTTTGAATGAAAATGCATATTTCACTTTGAACCTTTTCACAGTAGGTGTAGTGTTCGTATAAATTTTTAGCCTTTGTTTGTGTCAAGCTTGTTTATGAGTTAGGGTCCTTTTGATTAATACTTAATGAAGAAGACGTCTCAACTTCATTGGAATGCAATAGAGTGATAGGAGTTTCTCACATGTTTAAGAATATTTTTATGAGAAGTTTTTATTTGAACTTTCACAACATTTTGCATGTGTTATGATTATCATCTACAACTCATGTTGCAACTATTTTGTTTTAACAGATTTGATAATCACTTGTATTTCGCAACTATTTTTCATAGGTAACAGTTTTTTCGAGTTAATACAAGGAGATAACTGTTTTTCATTAGTAACATTTTTTGTAAATGTTGGGTTTTTACCCATAACTGTTTTTATTTGCAACAGTTTTATAACAAGTACGAGAGAAATGTATCGTGATTCGTAACTGTTTTATTTGATAACAGTTTTGAGAATAAATACAAGGGTTATGATCTTTCATCCGTAACTGTTTTATTTGAATAACAATTTTCAACTTGAGTACAAAGATTTCGTAACTGCTTTTTTGATTATAACAGTTTTTTGACTAAGTACAATGATGATGATCTTCTATCCCTAACTGTTTTTTGTCGCAACAGTTTTTGTATAAGTGTAAGATGTACATTTCTTCGTCGTAGCTGATACTTTGCCTTTTAACCTGAACATGGTTCGAAGGTTTTTTAGAGTAGGCTTTGTAATTCTTGTGCTGGAGTCTTCAGTTCTTTTAGTTTTGCTCGTATCACTTGACTTGTTGGGTAAATGGTTCTTTTAGGCTCGAGCTTTTGACTTCTGGCAGTCTTTTTGCTTCATCTTGGCCTTCCATACTGTATAGTCCCCCAAGTGTTTGAGCTTTGAAGAATAAGATCTCAAGCACTTGATTGTTCCTTCTTTGTGGTCCTTTCCTTGAAAAAGGAAAACATTCCGGACTCGAAGGTATATACTTTTTTAGATGATGACTGATTAATCCTTTAAAATATCCATCAGAAAGTGTAACCCTAGACCGGGAATTGTGTTATTTCCTCGCGTCTTTGCAGGTCTAATGTCATCATCTGGTGATGGGTTAGCTTTTTGCCTATCATCTAAAAAAGTTAGTAAAATTTAAATATTCAAAGATAAAATCGAACATGTGATACCTGACAGGGGGTACTTCTTTTCCTTAGAAGTAGTATTTCTTCAGATGGATGGCGTTCCAGCTCGTTGGTAGAATCATGTCGTCCATGGCTTCCAACTCGTACGCACCTTTCCCAGCTATGCCCCGGACCTTATAAGGTCCTTCCCAATTTGGATTCAATTTGCCAGCTCCTGCCTCTTTTGTTGATTGAAAAACCCTTTTTAGTACGAACTCTCCAATCTTAAAATATCTGAGGTGAGCTTTACAATTGTAATAACGCTCTATGATTTGCTTTTGAGCTTCCATCCGTATTAGAGCTGCTTCTCTTCGTGATTCGAGCAAGTCCGAATTGGTTTGGAGTTCGGCGTCATTTGTTTGCTGCGTAGCTGTTGTCACCTTCAAACTTGGTTTGCCGATTTCCACGGGTATTAATGCTTCTGAGCCATAAACAAGTGCGAAAGGAGTTCTCCTGTAGTTGTTTTTGACGTAGTTCTGTATGCCCATAATACCGCTGGTAATTCGTTGGGCCAACTGCCTTTGGCTTTATCTAAGCACTTCCTTATATTGTTGATAATGATTTTGTTCATAGACTGAGCTTGTCCGTTAGCTACGGGATGATATGGTGTTGAAGCAATCCGTTTAATTTTCCAACTTTCAAAGAACTCCGTGCTTTGAGAGCCTATAAACTGTGGACCATTATCACACACGATCTCCTTTGGAATTCCAAATCGGCATATTATGTTTCTCCATAAGAAACTTTTGACCTCCTTTTCCCGAACTTCTTTGAATGCTTCTGCTTCGACCCATTTTGTGAAATAATCAGTAAGCACCAGAAGGAATCGTACCTATCCTTTAGCTAGGGGAAGAGGTCCCACTATGTCCATTCCCCATTTCATAAAGGGCCATGGTGATATGATAGAATGTAATAGCTCCGCTGGTCTGTGCATATTATTGGCAAACCGTTGACACCTATCATATTTTGAGATGAAATTCTCCGCGTCTTCTTCCATCTTAGGCCAATAGTACCCTTCTCTGATTAGGGTTTTTACTAAAGACCTTGCTCCTGCGTGATTTCAACAATGTCCTCTGTGGACTTCTTTTATCACGAACTCCGTCTGATTAGGTCCGAGGTATTTAGCTAGGGGTCCCCCAAACATTTTACGATACAACATGTTATGTATAAGACCATATCTTTCTGCTTTGAGGCGAAGCGCTTGAGCTGCTTTCTTGTCTTCAGGCACGGCACCACTCTGCAAAAAATTGAGAATTTCGTTTCTCCAATCCCAAGTTAAATTATTGAAAGATACCTCATTTCTGTCCTGGTCAATCGCTGAATGAAAGAGGTGGACGACAATGGTGTTGTCTTTATTGGTCACTTCTGTGACTGTCGCAAGGTTTGCTAACGCATCTGCTTCAGCATTTTCCCCCTGGGTATTTGTATTATTTTCCACGTTTTGAACTGTCTTACAAGTTCCCGTGCCTTTCCTAAATATTGTTGCATTCGAGTTTCTCGAGCGATGTAAGTCCCCTGCATTTTGTTTACCACCAATTGAGAATCGCTGTTGATCTCGATTTGTTGAATTGACAGCTCTCGTGCCAATTCTAAACCTGCAATAACAACCTCGTACTCTGCTTCATTATTAGTAAATGGATAACACTTAATAGCTTGTCGTATCTTTTCACCCGTGGGTGATGTCAGTACAATGCCTAATCCAGCTCCTTTTACATTAGAAGAGCCATCTGTAAATAGGGTCCATTGGCCGGGGTTTACACCATTGAAGAGTTGTAACTCTTTTTCTACTTCAGGGGTAATATTGTTGCTAAAGTCAGCTAAAACGTCCGCTAATATTTGTGATTTAATTGCCGTCCTACATTGATATGTTATATAACGCTCACTTAACTCTATTGCCCATTTGGCTAATCTTCCTGACAGTTCTTGTTTATGCAGGATATTTCTTAAAGGATATGAAGTCACGACAGTGATTGGATGACATTGAAAATAAGAACGTAATTTTCTTGATGCCATCATTAAAGCTAAAGCTAATTTTTCTAGATGTGGATATCTAGTTTCAGCATCTAATAGAGTTTTGCTTACATAATAAATAGGGGATTGCTTACCTTTTTTCCCTTACCAGTACTGCACTTACGGCAATTTCTGAAACAGCATGGTAGATGTATAATCTTTCTCCTTCTCTTGGCTTTGATAGTAGCGGGGGTTTTGATAAGTAAATCTTCAAGTCTTTGAGTGCCTGCTGACATTCTTCAGTCCACTCGAATTGATTTTGCTTTTTAAGAGCTGAAAAGAATCTAAAGCTTTTCTCGGAAGATCTAGAAATAAATCTCCCTAAAGCTGCTATTCTTTCTGTTAATCTTTGAACTTCTTTTTTATTCTTCAAAATTTCAGGTATTTCTTATATAGCTTTTATTTGAGCCGGATGTACTTCTATTCCTCTATTAGATACAAGGAATCCCAGAAACTTACCAGATTGTACTCCGAAGGCACATTTTTCCGGATTGAGCTTCATATTATACCTGCGTAAGATGTCAAAAGTAGTAGAGAGATGCTGGAGATGACTTTCCGCTTGTGTTGGTTTTACAAGCATATCATCGATATAGACTTCCATCGGTTTTCCTAAATGTTCTTGGAATATTTTTGTTACTAACCTTTGGTAAGTGGCCCCTGCATTTTTCAAGCCAAAAGGAATGACCTTATAACAATAAGCCCCCCTGTTAGTGATGAATGAAGTTTTCTCTTCATCTAGTGAATCCATTTTAATCTGGTTATAACCAGAATATGCATCCAAAAAACTTAATAACTCATGACTTGCGGTAGCATCGATCATTTGATCTATATGTGGCAAAGGAAATGAATCTTTAGGACATGCTTTATTTAAATCAGTATAATCTACACATACCCTCCATTTGCCGTTCTTTTTAGGCACCACTACTGTGTTAGCCAGCCAGTCATGATACTTTACCTCTAGTATCAAGCCTATGTTCAGTAGGTTTTGAACCTCTTCGTCAATCACTTGATTTTTGAAAGGTCCTTGCTTTCTTTTCTTTTGTTTAACAGGTGCGAAGGATGGATCTTCATTTAGTTTATGAGTCATCACTTCTGGTAGGATACCTGTCATATCTGAGTGGGACCATGCAAAACAGTCCTCATTAGCTTTTAAATAATTGACTAACATACCTTTTTGCTCAAGAGTTAGTCTTTCCAGCAATTTTGTGCCAATATACAACTTTCTCTCGGGCTTTTGTTCAGAAAGCGGAACAACCTCAAGTTCTTCAGCAGTTGTTTTAATATGCTCGTCTTCTTCTGGTTCACGAATGAAATCCGGTCTGGAGTCTATATCTGCATGTTCTAGCTCATCCTTGATGGTAACAAGATTTGTTTCATCGTTATCTCCTTCCGTACCTATTTGAATATCCATTTCTTTTGTACATAGTTGATTAGAGGTTTTTTCCATACCTGTTTGTTGAGGAGCTTCTGTTTGATAATTTGTTGTCACTCCCGTATCTTTTTTGTTGTGAGGAGCTATCGAATTAATATTTCTCGAAGTTTTCCGGTCACCTCTAATTTGTCTTACTCCCCACTTTGAAGGGAATTTTATTACCTGATGTAAGGTGGACGGGACCACTTTCATATCATGGATCCATGGGCTTCCCAAAATAACGTTATAAGCCATCTCTGTATCAATGAATTAGAATTTTGCATTTTTGACGACTCCTTCGGCGTAAGTGGTAAGTTCGATTTCTCCTTTAGTTATCACTATTGAATTATCGAACCCAGATATGGCTCGTGCATTTGGGATCATTTCATTTTCTACCAGCATTTCCTCCACGACTTTTATCAAAATAATGTTGACTGAAATGCCTAGATCAATCAACACTCTTTTAACGTTAGTGTCATGAATAATTAAAGATATTACCAGTGCATCGTTATGAGGAAGCATTAATTTGCCAAAATCTGCGTTATCAAAAGTTATTTGATCTTCCTTTGTCTCTTCTCGAACTCGTTTCCCGTGGGTACTTGTGACTTCTGATGTTAACTGGCAGACTATGCCGTTCACTTCTTCTCCTCCATGCATGACGTTGACAGTTCGTTTTGGGGAAAGAGGTTTTGGGGGTTCCTGCTTGTTCTCCATATATGCATGTTTACCTTTATCACTAAACAATTCTGTTAAGTAGCCCTATTTTAATAGATGTTCTACTTCACCTTGCAAAAATCTGCAATCTGTAGTTCTATGGCCATGATCATTGTGGAATTCACACCACTAATCAAGGTTTCTCCTGTTAGTATTAGATTGCATTTCTTTGGGCCATTTAACCTTGTCTCCCATATTTCTCAATATCGAGACAAGTTCAGTACTGCTCACATTGAAGTTATGGTCTCCAATTCGGGTATTACCCCTGGACCGTTCATCTCGATCTCTCCTGGATCTAGATGAGGATGAGCCTATATCTCTTCCCGTTGATCTTGTATTTTCGAACCCGGGACGTGTGTCACGTCTCGAAGGTCCTAAGTAAGGATCGTACCTGTTTTTACCTGGCCTTTTCTCTGGTTCTGGGATATTTTTCCTCTTTTGATCGAGCAATGATATCTTCTTCGATTCTGAGTTTGGTACTGTACCTGTTATACACATCATTCAATGTTGTAGCTGGGAATTCTCTCAGACTTTCTTTAAGTCGTCTCGTGGCTTCTGAGCTTTTATCGTTTAAGTTGCTTGCAAATGCCATGGCTACCCAATTGTCAGGCACCCTTGGTAATTACATTCTTTCTCGTTGAAACCTATCTACAAATTCACGAAGCAATTCCATGTCTCCTTGCTTTATCTTGAATATATCTTCCATTCGTTTTTCAACTTTTTGTGCACCAGAGTGTGCTTTTATAAACGTATCTGCAAGTTCAGCTAAAGAATCTAGAGAATTTTCAGGGAGAAGAGAATACCAGGTTAAAGCTCCTTTTGTGAGCGTTTCCCCAAATTTCTTGACAAGGACTGATTCGATCTCCTCTTTTGTTAAGTCGTTGCCTTTTACTCCAGTAGTGAAGGCAGTCACGTGATCGCGTGGGTCAGTTGTTCCATCATATTTAGGAACGTCAGGCATTCTAAATTTCTTGGGTATAGGCAATGGAGTCGTACTTGGCTTCCAAGGTTGCTGAGAATATCTATCAATATCAATGCCCTTGATGATAGGCGGCACTCCAGGGATTCGCTCGATGCGATCGTTCTGTTCCTTCATCTATTTCTGCATGGTTAGTAATAAATTTTGTAACTCAGAGTTATTAGTCGTACCTGATCTCGTTTCAAGAGATGTATTGGGGGTTTCACCTCTGGGTGAGTTTATTAATCCAGACTGCGGATTCTCTACTACGATTGTATTATTTGAGGGCGGCGTTAGTGGTACTGGAAGTGCCTGTGGTAATCCTCTCACAAATTCTTGTAAAGCCTACCCCACGTATTCAGCAAGCATTTTCCTTATTTGACCTTGCTCTATTGGTTGCTCATTATTGTTACGATATCAGATTTTTCAAGGGATGATTCCCTCGAAGCACGTGGTGTTCCTTGAGGAGATGGAACTGGGGTTCCATTTCCTTGTTGGTTGTTGTCGTCATTGTTGTTGACGTTGTTGTTGTCATTGTTGTTGGAATTCGACATGATTTAAAGGATATCAGTTGGTAAATGCACTATGATTATCAGCTTCCCGGCAACGGAACCAATTTGTTTAACCAAAGAATGAGATTCCTTGACCAAAGCTATTTTAGGATAAACACGGGTTACTGATAATCGAGTGAATAATATAATGAATAAAGGAATAATAAGCGATATAGAATGCAGAAAAGTAAAGCCGTTTTTATTCGAGAGTTCAAATGATCCTATGGGTTACATTTCTTCCCTTTATATAGGGGTTTCCTAGTATAACGTTTGGTTCCTGTCATGATTGCTCATTAATGGCTAATTATTACATTAATGAGGCGTTACAAAGGATAACTGTAACTGTTGTATAGGAGTTACATAACGTATAAGTCATTAACTGTTTGATTCTCGAATCCGTCCGTAGCTCCGTCTGGGTTCACTGTGACCGTATCTCTTCTTTGTCATTAAGTTTCCCGTGATTGATGAACTCGAGGGTCTATTGACCGTGCCTCTTTGTCCCGTACCTCTTTACATAATCAAGTCTATCTGTTGCGTTTTCCTTGGTCCACGTAGCTAGCTGAGTTGTCAAGGTCTTGCTTACGTGTGATACTTTTTTTTACCAATACACCTATGACAAGCAAATAAAAGTAAATATAATGCAGATTCTACGTAACGACCGACCGGGTCGTTACATTCTCCCCCTCTTAAACAAACGTTCGTCCTCGAACGGGTCTAGAAACATACCTGGAGTCTCAAGCAAATGAGGATATCTGCTTTGTATCTCCCGCTCGGTCTCCCAAGTAGCCTCCTCCACTGACTGACCTCTCCACTGTACCTTCACTGACGCTATATCCTTAGACCTCAACTTTCTGACTTGACGACCCAAAATGGCCACTAGCTCAACCTCATATGACATATTACCCTCAAGCTGAACTGTGCTGAAGTCTAAAACATGAGACGGGTCACCAACATACTTCCGGAGCATAAAAACATGAAATACCGGATGAACACTCGACAATCTGGGTGGCAAGGCAAGTCTATAAGCCACCTCTCCAACCTTATGGAGTACCTCAAAAGGCCAATGAACCGAGGACTCAGCTTTCCCCTCTTTCCGAATCTCATAGCACCCTTCATGGGTGACACCATCAGCAGTACTTTATCACCTTCCATAAAAGAAATATCCTGGACCTTCCGGTCCGCATAACTCTTTTGCCTAGACTGCGCCGTGCGAAGTCGCTCCTGGATCAACTTCACCTTCTCCAATGCATCCCGAATCAAATCTGTGCCTAATATCCTAACCTCACCGGGCTCGAACCAACCAACCGAAGATTTACACCTCCTGCCGTATAAAGCCTCACACGGAGCCATATGAATACTGGACTGCTAGCTATTATTATATACAAACATCGCGAGTGGCAGAAACTGATCCCATGAACCCCCAAAATCAATCACACATGCACGCAACATGTCCTTTAAAAACTTCCCGGTGATCTGAGAATGAAATGTTGTGCTAAACTCTACCTGAGTACCCATACCTCTCTGTACGACCCTCCAAAACTGAGATGTGAACTGAGTACCTCTGTCAGAGATGATAGAAACTGGAACCCCATGCAATCGGACAATCTCCGTAATGTAAAATACCAGCTAACCGCTCCGAAGTATAAGTAGTATTGACAGGAATGAAGTGCGCGGACTTGGTCAGCCGATCCACGATGACCCAAATAGCACCAAAACCCTTCGAAGTCCGTGAAAGCCCAAATACAAAGTCCATAGTGATCCACTCCCAATTACACTCCAGAATATCTAACCTCTGAAGTAATCCACCTGGTCTCTGGTGCTCATACTTGACCAGCTGGCAGTTGAGACACAGTGCTACATACTCAACAATATCTCTCTTCATCCGCCTCCACCAATACTACTGTCTCAAATCCTGATACATCTTCGTGGCACCCGGATGAATAGAATACCGCGAGCTGTGAGCCTCTGCTAATATCAACTCTCGAATCCCTTCCACATTGGGCACGTAAATAAGGCCCTGCATCCTCATAACTCTGTCATCACCAATAGTCACATCCCTGGCATCACTCCGACAAACTCTATCCTGAAGAACTAACAAGATTCGGTCATCATACTGGCGAGCTTTAATCTGATCATAGAGAGAAGATCGGGAAGCCATGCTAGCTAATACCCGTGGAGGGTCTGATATATCCAATCTAAACAACTGACTCGCTAAAGCCTGAACATCAAGTGCTAACGGTCGCTCTGCTGGTGAAAGGTAATCTAGACTCCCGAAACTCTCGGCTCTGCGACTCAAGGCATCGGCCACTACATTGGCCTTTCCCAGATGATACAAAATAGTAAGATCATAATCCTTGAGAAGCTCCAACTATCTCCTCTGACGCAAATTCAAATCCTTCTGCCTCAGCAGATACTGCAAGCTACGATGATCAGTGAAAATCTCACACTGTACCCCATACAAATAATGACGCCAAATCTTTAAGGCATGAACAATGGCATCTAGCTCAAGATCGTGCACTGGATAATTCTTCTCGTGCACCTTCAACTGTTTAGACGCGTAGGCAGTCACCCTACCATCGTGCATCAATACCGCTCCCAAGACAACTCTAGAAGAATCACAATAGACTGTATAAGAACCCGAACCAGTAGGCAAAACCAAAACCGGAGTTGTGGTCAATGCTGACTTGAGCTTCTGAAAGCTCTCCTCACACTCATCAGACCATCTGAATGGAACACCCTTCTAGGTCAATCTGGTCAAAGGCGAAGCAATAGAAGAGAACCCTTCCACAAAGTGACGGTAATATCCCGCCAGACCAAGGAAACTCCCAATCTCTGTAGTTGAGGATGGTTTGGGCCAATTCTGCACCGCCTCAATCTTATTCGTATCAACCTGAATACCCTCACTAGACACCACGTGCCCCAAGAAAGCTACTGAACCAAGCCAAAACTCACACTTGGAGAATTTTGCATAAAGCTTCTCCTCCCTCAACCTCTGCAACACAACTCTCAAATGCATAGCATGCTCCTCCTGGCTACGAGAATATACCAGGATGTCATCAATGAACACAATGACGAAAGAATCAAGGTAAAGTTGAAACACGCTGTTCATCAATTGCGTAAACGCGGCTGGGGGATTGGTCATCCCAAATAACATAACCAGAAACTCATAATGACCATATCTGGTCCTGAAAGCAGTCTTCGGAATGTCAGAATCCCGAATCTTCAACTGATGATACCCGGACCTCAAGTCAATCTTGGAGAATACTCTAGCTCCCTCAAGCTGGTCAAACAAGTCATCAATACGGGGCAAAGGATACCGGTTCTTCACCGTAACCTTATTCAGATGTCTATAATCAATACACATGCACATGAAACCATCATTTTTCTTCACAAAAAACACCGGTGCACCCCAAGGTGACACACTAGGCCGAATGAACCCCTTATCCAAGAGTTCCTAAACCTGTTCTTTCAACTCTTTCAACTCCGCTGGTGCCATACGATAAGGTGGAGTAGAGATAGGTTGGGTGCACCGCACCAAATAAATACCAAAATCAACATCTCTGTCAGGTGGCATGCCTGGCAGGTCTGCAGGGAATACATCCAGAAAATCAGGGACCACAGGAACAGAATCAACAGAAGGAGTCTCACTACTAACATCCCTCACAAATGCAAGATAAGATTCACATCCTTTCTCAACCATACACTGAGCCTTCAAATAAGAAATCACTCTGCTAGGCACATGCTCTATAGACCCTCTCCACTCAACTCTCGGAACTCCGAGCATAGCTAGGGTCACGGTCTTAGCGTGACAATCAAGAATATCATGACATGGGGATAACCAATCCATGACCAGTATCACATCAAAATCAACCATACTGAGTAACAACAAGTCCACTTGGGTCTCCAGACCCCCAATAGATATAACACACGATCGTAACACGCGGTCCACAATAATAGTATCGCCCACCGGAGTCAAAACAAGAACAGGCGTAACTAAAGACTCACGGGGCATATTTAGAAAGTGAGAAAAATATGATGAAACATAAGAGTATGTGTAGCCAGGGTCAAATAAGGCCAAAGCATTACTGTGACAAACTGAGATAGTACCTGTAATCACCGCATCGGAGGCCATAGCATCAGGCCTAGCCGAAAGTGCATAGATACGTGGCTGGCCTCCACCTGATCGACCTCCCCCTCTAGGGCGGCCTCTAGCTGCCTGACAACCACCCCTAGCTTCTTGGGTAGGTGGTGAAGTGACTGGGGCTGAAGTCGAGGGTTGAACCCTCATCAACCACGGGAAACTTAATGATAAAGAAAAGATACGGTCACAGTGAACCCAGACGAAGCTACAGGCAGATTCGAGAATCAACAGTTAATGACTTATACGTTACGTAACTCCTATACAACAATTACGGTTATCCTTTGTACCGCTTCATTAATATAATAATTAGCCATTAATGAGCAATCATCACAGGAACCAAACGTTATACTAGGAAACCCCTATATAAAGGGAAGAAATGTAACCCATAAGGGCATCTGAATTCTTGAAGACAGTCAATTTTACTTTTTGCATACTATAGTATTGTTTATTACTCAATTTTTCTTTATTTATCGTACTACTTTCTTGATTATCAGTAACCCACGTTCATCCTAAATAGATTTGGTCAAGGAATCTAATTCTTTAGTTAAACAAATTGGTTCTGTTACCGAGAATCTGATAATAATAGTTTATTTTCCAATCGATATCCTTTAAACTATGTCGAATTCCAACAACAACAACAACAACAACAATAACAACAACAACAATGACGACAACAACCAGCAGGAAAATGGAACCCCAGTTCCAACTCCTCGAGGAACCCCACGTGGTTCAGGGAGTCATCTCCAGAATGATCTGATAACCATCATAACAATAATGAGCAAACGATAGAGCAGGATCAAATAAAGCAAATGATTGCATAATATGTGGGGCAAGATTTGCAAGAGTTTGCAAGAGGATTACCACAGGCACCACCAACATCATTAACATCGCCTCCAAATAATACAATCATCGCGGAAAATCCTCAGTCTGGGTTAATAAACTCAGCCAGGGGCGACACTCTAAATGAATCTCTTGAAGCAAGACCAGGTATGACTAATAACTCTGAGTTACAAAATTTATTGCTAACCATGCAGAAACAAATGAAAGAGCAAAATGATTGCATCGAGCAAATCTCTGGAGTACCGCGAATTATCAAAGGCATCGACGTTGATAGATATTCTCAACAGCCCTGGAAGCCAAGTGCAGCGCCCTTGCCTATACCCAAGAAGTTCAAAATGCCTGATGTTCCTAAATATGATGGAACAACTAACCCACGTGATCATATGACTGCTTTCACTACTGGAGTAAAAGGCAATGATTTAACAAAACAAGAGATTGAATCAGTCCTTGCCAAGAAATTTGGGGAAACACTCACAAAAGGAGCCTTAACCTGGTATTCTCTTATCCCTGAAAATTCTATTGATTCTTTTGCTGAGCTTGCAGATTCGGTTATAAAAGCACACTCTGGTGCACAAAAAGTTGAGAAAAAAATGGAAGACATATTCAAGATAAAGCAAGGAGACACAGAATTACTCCGTGAGTTTGTAAACAGGTTTCAACGAGAAAGAATGCAATTACCCAGGGTGCCTGATAATTGGGCAGCCATGGCATTTGCAAGCAATTTAAACGATAAAATCTCATAAGCCACGAGACGGCTCAAGGAAAGTCTAAGAGAATTTCCAGCTACGACGTGGAACGATGTATACAACAGGTATAGTACTAAACTCATAATAGAAGAAGATATCATTGCTCGATCGAGAGACGAGGAGTATTCCAGATCCAGAAGTCCAGAACCGGAGAAAATGTCACGCCCCAAACTAGGAGAGGCACGTCTGGCACTCGATATTGTATTCGATCGAGTTAGCCACTAAACATACTGGCTAACTAAACTGGGGGCCCAATAGATAGAGCAGCACAACATCTGAAATACTAAGCCTGGACCGTTAAGGTCATGACCTGAATAACAATAAGCCATATAAAAAATGGTAGACAAGCCAAAATAATAAAGTACCAGCTGGCCGACGAGGTTGCGACTGAAGACATACATGCCTACACACATATATATACATGCCAAGCCTATGGGCTGGAGACTGAAAACTGCAAAAAAAAAACCAGAATATGTGTCCACAATAGCCTCTAAGAGTGTCAGAAGCGTTGTCCGGACAAGGCCTCGACTACACCCAAATTGTACAACAAAAGTAAACATCCTATGAAAGCTCCAGGGAGAGGTGGAGCTTAACAACTCACAGCTAAACCACGAAATCCTAGCGGAGGGGTCGATCAGAGTCCCTACTTGGACCTGCACGCACGAAACAAAAATATAGTGTCCCTAGGCAACGGGACATCAGTACGAATAAAAATGTACTGGTATGTAAGGCAGAAAGTAGAATCATACATAGCTGATGTAAAAAGGGTAATAGAGATACCACCTGACACTGAAACTCTGATAACCTCCATGGCCGACATCCGATCTCATAGTAATCAAATATGCATGGTATGCTCGTGTAATCGTATGTCGTGAATACATATATATTGATGCAAATGCATGACATACCCAACCAAATGCTAGCAATGGCGGTCTCTCCCGGTAGCTAACCGGTATCATATTGCCAACCTGTGGCCATCTGTACAATATATATAGTCTTTTGGGCAAATAGGCCCCATACCTCCGATTATAGCTCGAAGTCCATGCATAATATGCCATGTATGATATGAAATTTGAATGCACATAATAGGCCATAACAAGAACTTAGCTAATCTTGGATCATTGGTACTCTAATTCTAATAATCTCATAATCACCTTCGTATCGCATACAAATGTCTCGTGGAACCTCATATGTTTTTTTAATAAGCTTGAAAACTTAACTCGACTTTTAGAAAGATAACTTAACTCTGAAGATGTTCATAAAAAGCTTAAGGTGCTTCACTTAGTCCTTATACCTGATTTCTTGATAATTAGTAAAAGAAAGTATTTCAAAAATCAAGTGTTTTAGTAGTTTAAACATAAAAATTAAATTTGAGATTTTTAGAAATCGACGTATTACTTTAGATATTTTAAAATATACTTTAACAAGGAAGAAGGACTGATCGAAAATACTTAATTCCTTTATTTTTAAGTCACACAACCCAAATACGAATAAGAATTCATATATATGGACATATAGTTAAGAAAGCCGACAAAATGACATATATAGATGTCAAATACCCTATTTAACCGAACGAGTGGAATCAACCTAATAGCCCATCATGAAAATACTTCAGCTACAATACCAATGCCTTTCTCAGAAGGTCTTTCTAGCAATAGAATAGTAAAATACCACATTTGGCGTCTTAGGAATTNATAGCCTCACATACCTTGTATATACTGTCCCAACCTCAAGCTACGCAAATTTCACAACTCCTTAATCTACAATAAGAGAAATGACACTATCGTTATCGTTTAAGCGTCATAACTATTATGTATCGACCACAACCTATTTTATGATGAAACAGACAGCATCTCCCCTATTTATATGACTTCACACAAGTCAAAAAAATCACCTAACAGCCCAAACAACATCAAGAATAATCATATTGAGCCTCCCAAAACAATCCACACATAACCTAATCACTTCACACATAAGACGACCACCGTAGTCGTGTCAAACGACCCGGAAATGTTACAACGAACGACCAGCTCACAACCCTACATCTATATGGTGTTTCTCCACACCCTTCCTCCTCCAAAACTCCACAAAATAGTAGTAAAACACGCATCCCAACAGCAACACAAAACAGTCCGCTACAAGTCAAATAACGCGAACTCACAGCTTCCGATCACCGTCCCGTGAGTTCTAACTATTAGGAAACACATTTATCTACCTTCCTTGATATTTAAACACTTAAATACAGATATTAGACGTTTCTTAACTATGAAGTAACTTCAAAAACTCTAACTACAAAGAAAATGAAGAAGCGGTATAATGACACTTACATCGTAGGGATCATTTTGATGTTATTGCTTCTCGATTTCATGCCCGGGATGATTGTATTGGTAAAAAAAAATAGCTTTACACGTAGGCAAAATCTAGATGACTCAGCCGACTATGTGGACCAAAGAAAACAGCACATGTGGAGGTAAAGATACACGGAGGCACGGGATAAAATAGATACGGTCAGCATATTTTTTAATATAACAGCCACGAGAAGATTATCGAGGAAGAAGAGACACGGTCGAAATGAATCTAGACAAAGAAACAGGCAGGTACGAGATTACCTAAACATGCACGGAATTGATTCATCAACCACGAGTGTATCAACCACGGGAAACCTAATGAAGAAGAAGAGATGCGGTCATAGAGCACCCAAACGAAGCCACAGATAAGATTCGAGAATCAACAGTTAATGACTCACACGTTACGTAATTCCTAAAATAACAGTTACGATTCACCTTTGTAACGCCTCATTAATGCAATAATTAGTCATTAATGAGCAAACATTACAGGAATCAATACGTTGTACTAGGAAAATCCCTCTATAAAAGGGAAGAAATGTAACAAACA